>CM040421.1:59119378-59331951 GCA_022702705.1 Papilionanthe hookeriana x Papilionanthe teres | reverse complement strand
TTTTTGCTCCTTTTTCCTTCTTTTTCTTTCTTGGACTCTTTTTTAATCTTACATCTAAAAACATGAAAATACCTTTCATTAAAGCATAATATCCTTAAGAATTGAATCATAAATAAGGCATAAAAATGGATATTTTTAGGTAGATCACTCACCATCCCCAGACTAAACGAAGAAGTCCCCCACTGAAAGCCCCATCTCTCATCCACTCTTTACTTGACTTTCACCTCAGCCACTCCACATGTAGGAGGAGTTCATACGCAGACCCTTCACCAGAGCAAAGTGACACCTTCAACAAGTTCGCCAGGTCCCAACGAAGCTACTGCAAGCACCCAATCAAGGCCTCACCACTTGTGCTAAGGTATAGACCATCTTCCCCCAAATTGAGCTTGATTTGGGTTTTTGTGAAGAAAACTTTAATTTCATGCTTGGTTATCCATATGGATGTATTCGTCTGGACTAGATGAAGGTGTAGGAACAATTAGTTGAGTGTAGAGAGAGATCTTAGGGTTTTAGTGTGGATGGATCTCAATTTACACCATTTGGGGATGAAGATGGAGGGCCATTGGATAGTGCGTGTATCGAGTAGACGAGTCAGGATCGCGCCGGATAGAGGGACTAAACATAAAGCATGGAGCTGACTCAAATGATGGCGTTAAATGGGTGCGCGAAGTGTTTGCATTCGCAGTCATCATAGGTTGACTCAGCGCTGAGTCGGATAAGTAGGAAAATAAGTTTATTTTGATTTATTTTAATTCAGAAACTTAGAAAATTCATAACTTGGTGTAGAAAAATCATAAAAATAAAAAAAAATCCTGTTGCTCGGTGAACAGAGGAGAATAATATCAAAAATAATTAAAATTATTTGACTTCAAGTTTATTTTTAATTAATTAAATACTAAAAAATTTCATTGAATCATAACTTAACAAATATAAATCACCATGACATAAAACTTTGAGAGCTTGTTTACTCTGTTGTTAGGAGTGTTATCTGATTTTTATAAAGTCAGAGAGCATCCCTAAGATGAAAGCTCTAATTTTTAAGTTAAATCACCTCTATTTTAATTAAAAATTCTAAAAATCAAAATAAATTAGAAAAATTTTAAAAATTACTTTGGTAGGTTCACTATGATCAGAGGACCCTTGAAAAAAGATAAATTAGATTTAAATAATTTTAAAAAATATTTTACGTAATTATCTCATTAAAAACCTTAAAAAATTAAATAATTAAAATATAAATAGAAAAATCACAAAATTAAACCAATGCTGTAAATAATAATCATAGTAACTCACTATAAAAAATTGAAACTCATTTAAATTAATTTGATCTCTCAATTTGATTTTCTAAGTAAAATAGCATTTTTTGCATTAAAATAATTATAATGAATAAAATATAATTAATAAAATTACAAAAATGATTTTGGGAGCTCCTAGTGACCAGAGAAACATAAGAAAAATGAAATTGAAGTTAAAATAAACATTTGATTTATAAGACATATTTTTTAATTTTAAATACTTAAAAATAATTAAAAAAATCATAAAAATCACAAAAATATAAAGGTGAACTAAAATGTTCCAACTTGGCCTCCTAATCACTTGGGAGAAATTAGAATATTTTTCCTAATTTTCTGAAATTCATTATGAATATTGAAAGGCTAATAATGATTTTTCCTTAAATTTGCACTAAAATAATTACAATAATTAAAATAAAAATAAAAAAAATCTGAAATTTCCTTCTCTAGATTCTTTGGACTCAGAGAGACTTAATAAAAACATAAAATTTATTTTTTCACTTATATTATATTTTATATTTGATTAATACTCAAAACAAAAAAAATCATTATAATAATTAAAATAAAAATTAAAAAAATCATGAAAATTAACCTAAGTGGTCTTCTAATTGACCTAGATAAAACTCCAATAATTTTCCTAAAGGCATATGGTATATTATTCATAAGTTAATGAATTAACTTGAAAAATACATATTATTGTATTAAAAATAATTATAAAAATAAAATAAAAATAAAAAAATTACATTTTCTCTTCCAATATTTTAATCGACCCATTAATGGGGTAACATAAAAATTTCGAAATCATTTGAGTTAAATTTAAAGGATTATGAAGTGATAAGGCCATAAATGGGAAAATGGTAATTATTGAATTTGAGCTCTAAATAATGTTTAGGCTTAATTAGAGAAGTAAATGGGTAATGAATGATCATAATCAACTCTTGTAGATTATTGAAACATGATGGATTAAGAGGTAGAAACTAATTCCTCACTTTCCCATAATAAGGATAAAATTGTAATTTCCTAAATTATTGTAATTTGGAAGTTAATTAAATTGAATGATCCTAGAATGAGGGGTTTGATTTTGGAAGGTTATAATTCACTAATTCAAAACCCATAATCAATGGTTTAATTGTAATACAATCTTTAATCAGGATTAAGTTCACCTAATTTAACATTCCTATAATTACAAATCTACCCATGAAACTTTAAGGGCTTTGTAGTAAACTAGATTTAATCCAAATTAGCTTAATGAGGTTTAGAAAAGAAACATGGTTAATATACACAATTTGAAAACACTACTACTAACTTTAATTGAAATGGCTAAGTCCTTACCTAATAAAATTGGCGGGATGAACATTAAACAAATTTTCTTCGAAATTAAAGCCAAACCATAGGACAGTTTGGGAAGTCACTAAGGTTCTCCTCAATTTAGAACAATTATTTTTAGAATCCAAAGGAAGAAAAGTAGGAGAAGTTACAGATCCTAAGGCAAACCTTGGAAAACCTTCCAACATATCCTATGTTTGGCTTCGATTTAGAAAAGATATTATTATCAAATGTTTCATCATGTGGATTTTATTGGTTAGGGCTTACATTTGCATAATACTAAATATGAAAATAGCCTTGAATTAAAAGGATTTAGGTCATTCCAAACGACAACCTCAATGTCCTAAGATGAGTTAGGGCTTATATTGCACGGGGTGCAAAGTCCTAAAAGATAAGGTGAGGGTTTATGTTGCACTAGGCAAACTACCTCGAAGTCCTATGGCTTGTTGTTTACTTCTAAGGAATATTTGTTGTTGTAAAGTTGTATGCTTCCTCGTCGTGCTGCCTACAGTGTATGCTTCGAGCTCCTCATTGCAGCAAAGTTTAAGTTTTAGAAGTGTCAAATGTAAGCGGCTGAGAGAAGTATCATGGTTTAGAGTTCAAGTTCTCTAATGTGTCAACTTTAATGTCAAATATCTTATTATGGGGGATTTAAGTTGATAATAGAGACACCGCTTAAGATGCCACAGTTCCCTCATTCCCGCACCACTATATTCTTCTAAATTACCTAGTCCAGATGAATTTTCCAAACTCAACTAAATAAGTTCAATTCTTTCATTTAAACCGTGGGAAATCTCGTTAGCAGCTGTAGGCTGCCTCATACAAGGGATTCTCAATCATCCAAAGGGACATTTTAATTTAGTTGCAATTATTGTCTTTTGGTTTGTTTGTGATTAAATTTTGA
This sequence comes from Papilionanthe hookeriana x Papilionanthe teres, assembly GCA_022702705.1. NCBI lineage: Eukaryota > Viridiplantae > Streptophyta > Magnoliopsida > Asparagales > Orchidaceae > Papilionanthe > Papilionanthe hookeriana x Papilionanthe teres. The sequence continues at coordinate 59,328,432 of CM040421.1, read as the reverse complement.
GTTGTTTAATATTTTTGCTTGTTATGAATGGATTTCTGGTTATGGTCTTTGGTTTTGGTTTTAAAACACAATTTTTGTTTTGCAAAGGTACTGAAAGTAAAGTGCAACAAGGTGAACAAATGAAATTGCAGTACATAAAATGTAAATGCGTACTCGTGCTCTTCTCATACTTCGACTAAAAGTTTAGTATTTGCGACATTCATATATAGTTTTATAGAGAATTAAAATTGCATGAAAGAAAAGCTAGAAACATAGGATTAAAGAATGCCTTATGGCGTTCTAGGGTCGGCTCGTCGCCGCCGGCACCATTCAATTCTCTCATGTCTCTGTGGATGTGATGATGTCTGTCGATGTAGTTATTGAGGAGTCGACACTCTGTTTATTTATCATATTCTCATAACCTTCAAGTAATCTTATTCTTTGGATCATATAAATAATCCTTAGATGTTAAGAAACTTAAAGAAGGACGATAAGGGCTAATAAACTAGAAAGCAGTAGAATAAATAAATGTCAATGGTAGTCCTTGTGGACATGATTCCAAAATACCTCATTCTGAACATTTTCAAATAGGACGACATCTGATTTCCAGAGATTTTAGGTGTGATACATATTCTGTGTTCTTTAATTCTCCTATAGGAACAAGCTCCTCTAGTTAATTACATCTTAGACAATTGGGGTTTCTTAAGAAAACTCCTTATTAATGTTAATACTCACTCTCCAGAAATGTCAAATTCAAGCAAAGAAACATCAATGTTCAATCTTAAGGGTAATAAGTTACTACCCTAAAGGTTTACTTTTGTTTTGTCAATTTTGTCATTTTGATTTTATTTTTTTATGTAAATTTATTTTTATTGTGGTTTTGATTTTTTTTTTGTAATTCATTCAATGGCTTTCCTGAAAGTTTTTATTTTTATGGTTATCCTAAGAGTTTTGATTTTGAGTTGTTTTCATTTTGTCATTTTGTTTTATTGTCATTTTAGTTTTGTTTTGTAGTTGTTTGTCCCATCTTCAGAATGTCACCCTAGAAAATAGAGTTAGCACACCCTAATAACATGCAAAGGAAATCTAAAACGGAACTTCTCTTCAACCTGCAAGGAAAAAATGTCAGATCTGTAAAAGTACTAATGTCAGTTTAATTTATTAAATTGTTAGTTGGTTTTTTAAATTTTTAGATAACCAGATCAAGATTTCCATGGCTCCGTCGTCCCAAGCTCATCAGAGACCTTAATCTACTTAGTCCGAAAGGTGGTAAAACCAGGACCAGAAGACTCTAGTCAACAACCAGGATTACATCATCTAAGAAAACATCATAGATCAAGAACACCGAGGTTTAAGTTGCATTTGGTGTCCTTGTTGCTTAAAGTTGTATCTAAGTTTTAATGTCTTCTATCGGTTTTTGAAGGTTGAAATATTTTAGGTTGTTTACAAGTTATTAACCATTTATTTTTTGTGATTTGTCATTTATTTTTTGGTTTAATCATTAAGTTTGTGATTTGAATCTAACATAAGTTAGACTTTAGGATTTTAGATTCAATTTTATTTGAAGATGTTTTAGTTAAGTCTAATATAAATTAGACTTAAAGCTAAGTAAATACCAACATAAGTTAGACTTTAAGATTTTAGATTCGTTGTCATTTGAATCTAAAGGTATTAAGCCTAATGTAGATTAGACATAAATTGAGTAAAATCTAGCATAAGTTAGAATTTAGATTTTATGTTTTTTGAATCTTAAGTCTAATGTAGATTCGACTTAAATTGAGTAAAATTTAACATAAGTTAGACTTTAGGATTTTAGATTAGATGTCATTTGAATCTAAAGGTGTTAAGCCAAATATAGATTAGACTTAAATTGAATAAAATCTAACATAAGTTACTTTAGAATTTTAGATTCAATATATTTGAATCTAAAGACATTAAGCCTAATGTAGATTAGAATTGAATAAAATCTTACATAAGTTAGACTTTAAGATTTTAGATTCGATGTCATTTGAATCCAAAGGTGTTAAGCCTAATGTAGATTAGAAATAAATTGAGTAAAATATAACATAAGTTAGACTTTAGAATTTTATATTCTATGTCTTTTGAATCTAAAGATATTAATAAAGTCTAATATCGATTAGACTTGGATTTTGGTCCGAGGTTTTGACTGAATTTAATTTAAATTGATCCTAAAGTTTAGGTCAACTTAAGTTTAGCCCAAGATTTTATTGATGTAGATTTAATTCAAATTTAACCTAGTGTTTGGTCAACTTAAGTTCGATTTGAGTTGAACTTAAAGTCTAAATTTGACTTAGGTTCAGTTTATGTTGAACCTAAAGTTTGATGGGTTTAGGTTCAATGTAGGTTGAGCTTAAAGTTTTGGTTGAGTTAGGTTCAAGTTTTATTTTGATCCTAAAGTTTTTAGTTAGGTTCAACTTAGTTTGAAAATAAATTTTGGTTGAGTTAGGTTGATAGTAGGTTGAACCTAGAGGTTTGGTTAGGTTCAATTTAAGTTGAATCTAAATTTTGGTTTAACTTAGGTTCAATGTAGGTTGAACCTAAGGTTTGGTTAACTTAGGTTCAAGTTAGGTTAAACCGAAGTTAGAAGTTTTATTTCGGTTCAGTATGGGTTGAACCTAAGGTTTGGTTAACTTGGTTTCAAGTTAGGTTGAACCTAAGTTAGAATTTTGATTTACGCTCAATATGGGTTGAACCTAAGGATTGGTTAACTTGAGTTCAAGTTAGGTTGAATCTAAGTTAGAAGTTTGAATTAGGGTCAATATGGGTTGAACCTAAGGTTTGGTTAACTTGGGTATAAGTTAGGTTGAACCTAAGTTAGATTTTTATTTTAGGTTCAATATGAGTTAAACCTAAGGTTTGGTTTGACTTAGGTTTAATGTAGGTTGAATCTAGAGGTTTGGTTATGTTCAATTTGGGTTGAACCTGAAGTTTAGTTTGACTGAGGTTCAATGTAGGTTGAACCTAAGGTTCGGTTAACTTAGGTTCAAGTTAGGTTGAACCTAAGTTAGAAGATTGATTTAGGATTTAAGGTTAATTAAAACTAATTTGAATAAGGTTTAATTGTCTTAATTATATCTAATTAGAGTTAGGTCTAATTAGGTTTTAAGGTTGTATATGCCTAATTTAGGTTAGACTTAATTAGGGTTCTAGGGTTGCTTAAGTCTAATGTAAGTAAGGCTAAAGGGTTAATTAAGTCTAATTAGGGTTAGACTTAATTGTGGTTAAGGATTATTTAAGCCTAAATTAAGTAAGGCTTGAGGTTTAATTAAGACCAACTAGGGTCAGACTTAATTAGAGTTTTAGGATTACACAAGCTAATGTAAGGTTTAAGGATTAATTAAGTCTAATTAGGGTTAGACTTAATTAGGATTTGATTTGCATTAAACCTAATGTAATTAAGGTTTGATAGGATTAATTAGGTATAATGAGGGGTTAGAACTAATTAGGGTTTGATTTGTATTAAACCTAATGTAATTAAGGTTTAATAGGATTAATTAGTTCTAATGAGTGGTTAGACCTAATTTGGGTTTGATTTGTATTAAACCTAATGTAATTAAGGTTTAATAGGTTTTTTAGGTTTAATGGGTGATTAGACCTAATTCGGGTTTGATTTGTATTAAAACCTGATGTAATTAAGTTTTAATAGGTTTTATTAGGTCTAATGAGGGATTAGTCCTGATTACAGTTTGACTTGTATTAAACCTAAGGTAATTAATGTTTAACAGAGTTTGTTAGGTCTAATGAGGGATTAGACCTAATTATGGTTTATGGTGTTAAACCTAATGTGATTAAGGCTTAACAGGGTTTAATCAGATTTAACTGGTGTCTTAGGCCTATAGTGTTTATGGTGTTAAGCCTAATGTAATTAAGGCTTAATCAGGGTTAAGTACGTCTAATTGGTGTCTTAGACCTAATTAAAGCTTTTTTTTTGCCCAGTTGGAATTAGACTCAAGATTGACTTTGTCCAATGTAATATAGGCTAAGTATGATGATTTAAGATGACGATTTAAGATTTAAAAGATTTTAGGGTTTTTGAATATAAGCTTATAATTTTAACACTACGAATAAAGATGTCATTTCAAAATTCTAAATTGCTAAAAATTGTCATTTTAGAGTTTAAAAGTGTCACTCTAAAATTTTCTAACCATTTTTAAATTTAATTTACAATTTCTTTAATTTTTTATTTTTAGAAATAATTACAAAGTTTGATAGAAAATAGGAAATTAGATAATAGAAAATTTTCCTAACCTTGGAAAAATCAGGGAATGTTTCTAAAGATGAAAGTGTTAATCTGTGAAAATTTGAGAAATTTTGGAATTATAAATAATTTTTAATAATTAAATTACTCCATAGAGTAGTTAATTAATTAAAAATAAAATATAACTCAATAGTTCCAAATTTTGGTTTCATAAGTTTCTACTTGTCTCCCTGAGTTTGAAGATATTTTTGGTTTATTTGGGTGATTTCTCTTTATCAAGATATGAATTTTTTCAAAGTCCTAGGTATTTTCTAGAATTAATTAATTCCTATTTATCTACTTATCCGACGTGGCACCAGCTCATACCTCGGAGGTGTCAAAATTCCACGCAGCGCCTTCTAATCCATGTAAGCGGCCACGTGGCCCGAGGTTTCATTATTTCATATGGACAATCCCGCGGTCCAACTCGATCAGGATCGTCCATTTCCAATACACTGAAATGGACAGCATCAGTTCATCGTCCCAAAAGGAGGATAAATCGAGAGCTGTTTGAGATTGGGTTTAAAATTTTGCTCAATTCTTGATGAAACATTATGGAAATCGTTCCTAAAGCTTCATCTGGAGGAAACAAACCCATCAATACGACAACCTATAAGTTGTGAATTGGTTCACTTAACAAACCTGCAGACCCGAGCCTATTTTAGGTTTACGTGAACATACCAAGGCTTGATGAAGTGAAATTTCAATCAAGATTTTTTGGAACGATCGTTTTGTTCTTGCGCAGCTTTTGGTATAGTCAATTTGGAGTGAAATTGAGTCCAAGTATGAATGCAGCAAAATATGTTCATAGCTTGGTTTGAAAATAGGTTAGAGCTCATGGGAAGACCCAATTTTGATTGGGAACTTCTTTGTACACCTCAGCGAGGGTGTAGGAATGGTCAATTTAAAGTTTTGAGGGGTTTTGTGTATACCCGAAAACTTATCCTATTTTTTGGGCTTGAAATTGGGAGACCTTAGTGGATATCAGAGGGTTTATTGGGGATCAACTTCCTAGGGTCTGTGGAAGAATTTTACTGTTAAGGGTTTTTGGAATTAAGCTGTGTGGATGGGTCTCTCTCCTCTTGGGGAGCTCTAGGGTTAGGATTATTTATAGCCATGGAGAGGCTATGGAGGAGCTTGGATATGGATCAATTTACTTGGGGCAGAAGGCAATTAATCTCATGATTGTATGAGGATAAGTTTTGGGATTGAGTATAGCCATGGGTGGTTTTCCCAAGCTTTCTATGATGAACTCACTAGATAAATTTGACCATTTAGGTCATTGGGTTGACCTTTGGGTTAATGTGGTGGTCATTGGATCATGGATTGACCATTTTGACCAAATTTGATCATTTAGGTCATTGGGTTAACCTTTGGGTAAATTTCATGGTCATTGGGTCATGGATTTACAATTTTGATTGAATTTGACAATTTAGGTCATTGGGTTAACCTTTGGGTTATTGTGGTCCCAAATTAGGGTTTAATGTCATTTACATAATCATTTTAGGATATCATAAAGAATTGTACTAAAAGGGGTTAATTAGGTTTTCACCCTACACTTTAGGGTTTAATGACCCTTGATAAGGTTTAGGAGGTCAGTATGTGTAGACTTCCTTTATCAAAATGATCCTCACAAAAGTGAGGTCTTCAGTGCCCACCGAGTCCTATGTCATAACTTTGTGGATTCTAATTTGGTCATGTAGAGGATGTTTTTCTTTAGCAAAGCATAATAAGTCTAGTTGTCTTCTAAGATATTCAGAAGATTCGTGAAAAGGTCTGGGGGAATGCCCTAGACATTTCACAACATTTTTGAATCATCTCGAGTTCACTTAAACTTGATATATTGCTAAATAATTCATCCAGATTGTACACTTATATTCAGTGAACCTTGATGTTTTAAATATCCCTCTCAGTAGGGTAATCATCACTTGACATTTAATTTACGAATTATGTGGGTGAAGGCTTTTAAGGGCAAACTGATTTATTAATAATTTCGCCAACTAGTTTAGAGTTGGGATTGTAGTATTTTAAAGATGTTTGAAGTTTATTATATTTACTTTTCTAAACCTCATTACTCCATTCTGGATTAAGCCTAGTTCACTACTAAGCTCTTAAGACTTAACGGGCAGGTTTATAGTTTTAGAAATAATGAGTTATGTGATCTTGATCCTTATAAAAAAAACATTGAATTGTCATCAAACTATTAATTAGGGGTTCTAAATTAGTGAATTATTATCTTCTAAGCTAAAACGCCTCACCTTAGCATCGTTTGATTTAATTATCATCCAAATTTCTTTAGTTATTTATGAAATTCCCATTAGGCTGTTAAGGTGAAAAGGTGTGAGATTGGTTTCTACCATTTAACCTTTATGTTTTAATCGTCAAGAAGAGTTAATAAGATCATTAATTACCCATTTTTTATTAGGCTTAACTATTAATTATGGCTTAAATTCCATAACTACAATTTTGTCACTAAAGGTCTTATCAATTCATAATTCATTACATTTAACTCAAATGACTTTTGAATTTTTATGTTATCTCACTTATGGGTCAATTAAAATATCAGAGGAAACAATGTGATTTTTTCTGAATTTACTTACTTTTATAATTATTTAAATGCAAAAATAGAGATTTTCAAAGTTACTTCAGTAACTTAACCAAAACAAATCATCTATCCTTAATAAAATTATTGGAGGTTCACCTAGGTCAGAGGACCACTTAGACTAATTTGCACAATTTTTTTAGTTTTATTTTAATTATTATAATTATTTGTTAGTTTTCAGTATTAATTAAGTATAAAATATAACTTAAGTTAAAAATTAAGTTTTATATTTTTTCTTAAATCTCTCTAAAGTTAGGAACCCAAAGAAACAATCTTCATATTTTTGTGATTTATATTTTAATTATTAGAATTATTTTAGTGAAAAATTTAAGAAAAATTCAATTAAAGCCTTTAAAAATTAATATCTTTACATAGAAAATCAAAAAAATTATTTTAATTGCTTCCAAGTGATTAGGAGATAAAATGTGACATGTTTGGTGTATTTTTTCATTTTAGTAATTTTTATGATTTTAAATTATTTTTAATTATTTAAATATTTAAAATTTGCTTAAAAGTGAAATATTTATTTTAATTCCAATTTTATTTTTTATAAGTTCCTCCAGTTACTAGGAGCTCCCATAACTAATTTTATAATTTTTTCACTTATATTTTAATTATTATAATTATTAAATTTCAAAAATACCATTTAACTTGAAAAATCCATTCTAGTGGGTAAATTAATTCCCATTTACTTCAACTTTTATGGCGAGCTCCTCTATTTATTCACAAGTGGAGGTTAATTTTTATGATTTTTCCATTTATATTTTATTCATTTAATATTTAAATGATTTTATTGAGTTAATTAACATTAGTGCCATTTTTAATTATTCAAATTCATTGGATATTTTTCTTAGGGTTCACTAAACACAACGAGCCTCGCCAAAGTAAGTTTTGCATTTTTTTATTTTTATTTTAATTATTATAATTTTTTAACCAAAACTGATGGGATTAACTTGAAAATTAGGGATCGCTAGGTAGAGATCCCCCAAACCATAAAAAAAGTTAGGGAAGATCCCCAATAATAGGACCTTTAAGCCTTCCAAACCTCATGCTATGGTGAAATGTTTGTGGCAAGTTTTGTCTTAAATATGGTTATTATATTTAATTAATTTATAAATAAACATAAGTCAAATAACTCCAAATTTATTTCCACGTTGTTCTCCTCTATTCAGTGAGCAATAGGGTATTTTTCTTTTATTTTTAAATTTTTCTACACTAAGTTATAGATTTTTAAAGGTCGTTGAATTAATTAAATTAAAATAAATCTTACTTTTTGACTTATCCGACTCAGCGCTACGCAAACACGCGACGGCTCCGAAAGGTTATGCGACGCCTTCCCATTCGAGGTCACCATCTGACTCAGCTTCATGTTATATGCACCGAGGGCTCATTCGGAGTTGTCCTAGCCATCCATCCAAAACACGCGCGATCAGACTGCTCCTGGTCTTCGTCCATACCTGAACTAACCCGTAAGCCATCCACACTAAAACCTGAGATCTCGAGCTATGCTCAACCAAATCACTTCGATTTTGTTTCTACAGACCTGAACGAACACTTCTATATGGTTTATGCAGTATGAAATCAAGTGTATCTCCATGAACATCAAAAATAAGCTCAGTTTAGGGGAAGAGTTCAATAACTTTGCCCAAGAGGTGAGGCCTCGATTGAGTGCTTGCAGAAGCTTCAAATAACTCTGGCGAACCTCCTGGAAGTGTTGTTGGGCTTTGTTAAATTGTTCAGGTAGGAGTTCGATCAGACTGATTTGGAGGTTCTGATTGAACTCTACGCTAGAGGGGCTTTGTGAGGGGGCCTTGGTGGGGGATCAGCTTTGTTTCCTTAGCAATGGTGTGGGTGAAGTTAATTTGAATTTTGTGTAGTGTAGTGGTGTGGTGGAGTTTGTCATGTTTTTTACTGAATTTTCTGTAGGGAAATGGGCTCTTGATAGTGGGAGTTAGGGCTCGAGAGTGGGATGGAACTTAGGGTATTTCAAAGAATCTCTGGAAGAATTTCGCAGGGCTTCGCTAAGGTTCAGTGCACTCTCCCCTTTGGTCGTGAAGAGCTCAATTTATAGCCATGGCCGCATGGTGGAGTTCAGAGCTGGCTAATGGGTGTCAAAGTCTGCTGTGGTGGAGGGTTGAGCGGCGTAAGTGAGCAATTAGAGCTGGACACATCGGATGGGTCAATTGGGTTTGAATTTAAGTGAGGACGCTCTTGATTTTGGCCTCTTCGGTGACTAGGCTGGTCGGCTGGGGTTGTGCTTAGGCTAGGTGGTCAGGTGTGTCAATGAGCAAGACTTAATCGTGATTAATCTGAGTGGTGATGGCTTTGGGTAAAGATCTCTTTGGTTTAGCCATTTAAGGGAAGAGATCCTCTAATTTAGGGGACCCTTGGTCCATGGCTCATGTAGGTTGGGCTACGTAGATCTCAACCAGTCCTTATTGTCCAAATGGTGGTTGTGGTGAGCTTGGGTTTGTCAATTTGGCTAGGTTTTATCACATGTTGGACTTGGGTTCAAGTTTGGCTCTTTTGGGTCAAGCTTGGGCTAGGTTGGGTTTGGGTTTAATTTATAGGTAAATAATTGATCAATTTTATGGGGATAATTGTCATAAAGAGTTTGGAAGAGGATTTAGGTGATTTTCAATAGATTTTGCGTTTCAATTTGGTGAAATTTGGCTTGGGGTTAATTTTAGGGAATGTGGGCTAGACTTTATTTTAGGTTAGGCTGGGGTTGGGTTATGGTTCAATTGATGGTTCCACTTAGTTTAGGCGATTTTTATGAAGATTTTTGAACACTAATTGGATATAAATTTTGGAGTTATGGCATTCAATCAGGTGAGATTGGGTATGTGGCTAATTTAGGGCAAATTTTGGGATTTTAGCTTGGGTTGGATTTGCGTGAGGATTAGGCTCAAATGTGGGTCTATTAGTGGATCACTTTGGTTTGGTGGAATGTTAAGAAGAGTTTGGAATTCAAAATTGGGTAAATTAACATGGCTATGGGGTTCAATTTGGGGGAATTTGGTCATATGTTCAAAATTAGGGCTTTTTGACTTAGGCTTGAAATTTGGTTTGGAACTTGGTTGAATTAGACTTGGATTTGGTTTAGATTGTAAATGATAAATTTGAATTTATATTTGAAATTGGGGAATTCAATTTGGTGGAAATTGGGAGAGATTTGGGCATTTGGGGTTCAAAGGGGCAATTTGGGGCTTTTGGTCAAATTTAGTTAATGTTGTCAAATTGGACTCATTAGAGTGGCTCGAACTGATTTTAGGGACAATTTTGGGAATTTTTAGAAGTTTTGGGTCATGAGGGGCATTTTGGTAATTTTGGCTAATTTTGAGGCTTTTGGGAGTTTTGGTAAATTTAGGGTGTCTTGGTCAATTTGAGTGGTGAGGAACATTTTGGAATGACTTTTAGAGAGAATTGGGTAATTTGGGCAATTTAGGGAATTTTGGTCAAAATTTGGGTTTGGGGGCAGTTTTGGTTATTTGGTGGAATTTGAGGGCTAAAGGGTCAAAATTGGGAGTTTGATGAAATTGGGGTTAATTTAACGATTCCAACCTTCTTGAGCCATGAACTAAGGGAAACCCCCTCTTAGATCCACAATGTGCTGGTCCTAACCAAACCCTAGCCTAGGGCTAAGATCTTGGGGAACCACCCACTTGAGTTTCCAAAAAAATAGGGGATCAAGTTGAGGAAGTTTGGTTTAGGGTTTTGGGGTAGTGAATGTAAGTGTAGTGTAGGTGTGTGTGTGTGAAGTAGCCTGTCCATGACCAAACAACCCAAGGTTTACCCTAAGGCTTGACCATCCTATAGGGAACTCCCCTTGAGCTTCTTTATGCTTAGCCTCATCCTAATAGGTGCTAGAGGTTAGCCTCAAGCATATGAAACTCCAAGTAAAGCAAAGAAGAACTTTGTCTTTCTAATGGGGAGGGTCCCTCACTAGTCTTCTAAGATAGTCACTAGAAAAGTTCTATGGCTAGATCCTAGGATCTTCTAAAGAAAGACTAGACCTCAACAAAAGTGAGGTCAACAAGGTTGGATGAGAATGGAGAAGAAAATATGGAAAGGTTGGAGGTCTCGAGTATGGGTTAAGGAGGAAAAGAGAGTGGGGTAACTAGGCTTTTAGGTTATGAGAGATTGGAGGAGAGAATGGAATATGATGTTGGTAGTTTAAGATATGGGTTAAGGGGAGGAGGAATGTGTTATGGTGTTGGTGGGGTTTCAAGTATAGTGAGGAAAAGAGAGAAAGTTCTTAGGCTTGGGTCTTGTAGAGAAATGACAAAATGAATGATAGAAGCTTGGGTAAAACATGGAAAGAAGAGGGAAGGAGACAAGAAATACATCATGTAAATAAAAAAATTTTGAAATGGGAGACAATGAAGAGTTTATACCTGCCTTGAATATGTTCTTAGTTACCTTGTTTTGGATGAAGCACTTGACCCTCACCTTCCTTAGTGCGATCTTCATCTTTGTGTGGTGGAATGAAATGGATGGAGTAAAAGGGAAAAATGTTTGTTTGTGGAGAGGATAAGAGGGAGAAAAGAGGGGGAGGTCTCAGGTTAAAGAAGCGAAGAGAAGAAGAAGTTCTCTCAGGCAAGAGAAATATGAGAGGATATATTTGAATTTTAGTGGGATGAGAAGAGTTAAGTAGAGGATTTTGAAGAAAAAAAAAGTTTAAAGAGGATAAAGAGGGAAATTTTGAATATTGGTGGAGGTAAATATGAATTCAAAAAGGTAATTATGGTGGTTATGATAAAAATAACAAAGCAGACCTCCATTGGAAGATAAAAATACAAACAATTTAGTGGTTTAATTGATTTTGAAAAAGGTGGCCTCTAGATCAAGATAATTGAATTTGAAGTTGCAAAGTGATTATGGGTGGTTGTGGTTCGCTTTAGTTGAAGTTAGGTTTTGATTTGAGTTAACACTAAGTTAATTATTAAGATTATTCTTTTGGTTATCAAAACTATCATCCAATTTATTGTATGCTTAACATTCCCCTAAAAAAAGTTTGATTTTGATACAAAGAGATTCATTTGAAAGATTTCAATGATATGTACGCACTCTCACCTCCATTTTAAAAAATAATGATTCGTTGAAAAAAATTATATAGAATTATTTTTCTTGCATGAAAATCCAAAATATTAATTTTTATGTAAAAATAATATTTGATAGTCATCAAACTAGTTTGCATGTTCCTTTTAAGTCATTATGAACATTAAGCAACATACAGAATATACTTTTGATCACCGAATTGGTCTGTGGAGAAATTGGTATTTTCAAGGTGCTTAGAGCACTATTCATGCATGAAAACTTGAAGTGAGGATTTTTACATATCAATTATATCATATAATCTTGAAATTTATTTGTATGGTCTTTATATGTGATAATAAGCATCATGCAACTTTCAGAATGAATTTCAAGTTCTATAATGATCTATGGAGAAAATAATAATCTCAGTGTGTAGGTTAGTTAAGGCTTATTTTGGGGCAATTTAGTATTTGGCTGAAGTTCGTTATATTTTATTCTGTTTTAATTTGGTCGATTTTAATTTTTATTTAAATAGATTTTATTATTAGGTTAAAATTTGGTTTGATCAAGTTTCAGCTCATGTAAGGTTCAAGTTACTGCTTATTCAAGCTCAATTGAGTCATTTAGTCACATTAGGTAGGAGGTTCTTTGTCTCAATGAAATTGGATATATGTTGAGAAAAGGTTGATTAAGAAATGAGTTCAACAACAACTATTATTACAACTTCAAATTAGGGCCTATATGTTTAATTAACGTGATTAAAATCACCAACTTTTGCTTATGTGGCCAAATAACGATATTTTGTAACAACCTATGGCTTATGTGGCCAGCGGAAGAAGTTGCAATAACCAACTATGGCATATGTAATAAACTACTATTGTTACAAGTTCAAACTATAACCTATATGGCCAACTGATGTCAATGTTGTCACCATCTACAGCCTTTATGGCCAACTACGATATCGCAATCACCAACTACGACCTTTATGGCCAACTGATGTTATTTTAACTTACAACTACATCTTAATTGGCCAACTGAGATGTTGGCATCAATTTTTGAAATTAGGAAAGTGAGGTTTCTGTAGAAATTGTGTGGTAATGTGTTCAGCCTTTCGTCATTTAAAACATCTAATAGGAACCCCCTAATATGTGCCTCGAGCATAGAATCGGGATTGGTACTTGTTCAACCCTACCTAGGACAATTTACCATGAGGTGGTGTTAATTCTAACACAAAACATGTTTAATGCACATTCTAGTGTCTAAAAACCATACTTAGTCAATTCGGAGTCTCCTGTGGTTAATGGTAGTAATCATGCTCTACCACGTGCATTTTAGGAAAATTTGAGTTCAGATAGACCCACCCACGTGATGCTCTGGAACACCTGTCGATGCTAAAATCCCCAAATAAACCTCTGGAATAGTCATTTTTGAGTTGCAAAGTCGTAGTTTAACGTACATGATTTATAGTAGCTTCTTGGTCAGTAAAAACTTTATGGAGGACATAAGAGTGCAAAATTGAGCTTTGTCTCATTCATATAGTACTTGGCCCTAAGAGGAGATTTTCATCTCATACAATGCACCCCTAATGTTGACCCACATGTGGGTAAGCCTACATTCATCCTAGGATATCTTCCGATAAAAATCCTCCCCGCAAAGCTTTAGTGAATAAAAGAATAAAAGGGCAAAAATGTAAAAAGATTAAAATTTATTTATATAGGGTGACTCCAAAGTGCCACCCATGGGCCCATAGGTGCCTAAAAGTGGCACCCAATAAAAGTGGTACCCAATAGAGGAGGGGGCATATATGTGCCCCCTTGTTGGCGCATAGGTGCCAGCTCTTCCAATGACTGCTCCTTCTTAAGAGTTGGCACATAATTGGCGCATGTGCACCAGGATTCTTCCAAGCCACTCCCAAAAATTAAGAAGGGTGCATATGCACCCCCCCCCCCCCAATTGTCACTAAGCACTTGAATTGCACTATAAAATTGAGAGAGGGCGCATATGAACCTAACCTCTAGTGCACATGCACCTAAGGAACCAAATAACACATGATTTTGCTATTTCAACCCCTGAGGCAGCTGGTTTTGCAAGGATTTCTTAGGATAACCTAGGATTTGCATTGGGGAGGCAAGGAAGATAATCATGACACATTTTTAAGCCTTGTAAAGGGAATTGAGTGAAAAATAGAGAGGAGAAGATGGTTGGTAGGCATTCAGGCACGCGAACTGTGTGGGAGCTTGTCGGCATATTTTTAGGTCGTGTTTTATTTTGAAGAGGGGTCGCCTAACAGAAATCTGTCGGCGAATTTTTAATTTAATTAAAATAAATAATTTGAAAAGTAGTATTTGATTTTGAAAATAATTTTAAATTTGAAGGTTTTAAGATATGAGATTAAACCGATCTCACATCCCAAATAGTTTATATAAACGAGCACCGCACCACAAACCGTGTATCTATCCCTAAGGATAGACACACTCGCTTGATGGTGGGGCTTGATTAAATAAACTAGAAGATTAGTGACATCCGTTTGGTCTGCGAACCAATTTTATAAGCCGACAAGTTTCCCCTGCTTAATATGAAAACATTAAACAGGGTTTATATTACCTGGGTTCTTTAAATTCCCTATAAGGGCAAGCCCCTATAGTTAATTACATCTTAAGTGACGGGAATCACCTAAGAAAACTCTCGATAATAACCAATAATTCTGCTCTCAAGAATTTCAAAGTTTAAGGTTTTCAAAGATTGAATTTTGGAATTTCAATAGGGAATGGATCAAATTTTGGAACATTTTGTTTTATGAATCCAAAGGAAGAGAGGTAGGAGAAATTACTGATTCGAAGTGAACTTCGGTAATTTCCGACTATCCTATTGTTTGGCTTGAATTTAGGAAAGTCCTAATGTTTATTTGATATTTCATTCTTGCCAATTTTAATTAATTAGGACTTATATTTGTATGATAAAATCAAACAAATAGCCTAGAAGATGTGAGGGTTTATTGTCGTATCGGACGACTACCTCGGAATTCTAAGACCGGTTAGGGCTTAATTTGCAATGCAAATGCCTAACGAAGAGTTGAGGATTTATGTTGCACTAGGCAAGCTACCTCGAAGTCCTATGGCTTGGTTATTTAATTCTAAAAAAAAGTTTTGCTGAAGTAGGTTCAAGTTTTGCTGACGACGATGGCCGTCGTGCCCACCATGCTCCAAGCTCCTTGTTGTTGCAGAGGTTTAGTTTTAGAAATCATAAATCAGGAGATGAGAAAAGTGTTTTGGTTTAGAGAAGTCTTAATTTTCCAAGTGTTTTTTTTTATATTTTGATTAAAACAAATCTTAAAGTTGATTATAACGACACCGGTTAAGATCCCACGGTTCCATCCTTCGGCATCATTATTTTTATCGGATTCACTTAGTCCAGATGAATTTGCTAAACTCAACTGAATGAGTTCCACACTTTCATTTAGACCGTGGGAAATCCTGTTAGCAACACGTAGGTTACATCATCCGAGGTATTCCCGATCATCCAACAGGACATTTTAATTTAGTGGTAATTGTAGTTTTGTGTTCTGTTTGTGATTGAATTTTGAGTTGTTTTATATTTTGAAATGTTGTGGCGGTGAATTTTATCTTGCAATGACTTTTAACTTAATTTTGGTTTCAGTTTTAGGGGCTATCCTAAAGGTGTGGGTTTTCATGCAACGAGTTGTTTTATCATGCAAGAAAAATAAACGCGATTGCAATAAAGTAAATTGCAATAATGTAAATTGTTGGAAAATAAATTGCGGGAAAGTAAATTGCAATAATACAAATGCGTACCCGGAGGGTCTTCCCGTCATCCCAAGCTGCACTTAAAACACAATTAGCATACTTAAGCAAGTTCCTAGGTAAGGCTAAGGGGAAGGTTATGGTTTTCTACCAAATTCCTAATCCTATAGCTAGTCATTTCCTATGACGTCTAGGTTCTTTGTGTTTTTGTTTAAGGACGATTTTCTTCATCAAAGAATAATCAAATTCAATTGTTCTTATAAATGTCCTATTATATTGAGGAAGTGCTTAAGAAGGATCTTAAACATCTTTTCAATATTTCTAGGATTGTTTTAAGTCCAAATGAATTTAATTATACAAATGAATTAATCGTCCAAGAATTTCAAGTTTTGTTAACTTGCTTTCGGTGAACTAGGACATTTGAATATCCTATGAGTGAAGTGACACTTCATTTAATGTTTTATTTAGGAGTTATAATAACTAAAGCTTTCAAGGGTAAGTTAGTATTCAAATGATTTGGTTTAAGTTAAAGAGTTTAAATTTGGAATAGTGTTCAAGTTGCTTTTAAATTTATTTTCTTTCTGTTTTAGGTGATGTTATATTTAATTCAATTTAATTTAATTTTAATTGAGTTTTAATTTAATTTAATTTGATTGAGTTTGATTTAATTTGATTTGATGTTTAATTAATTTGATTTGATTTAATTTTAATTTGATTATTTAATTTAATTTAATTCAATTATTTAATTTAATTTATTTAATTTAATTTAATTTGATTTAATTCAATTTTATTTAATTAATTTAATTTATTTAATTTAATTTAATTTAATTTAATTTAATTTAATTGTTTAATTTAATTTAATTTAATTATTTAATCTAATTTAATTTAATTATTAAATTTAATTTAATTTAATTTAATTGTTAAATTTAATTTAATTTATCTTTAATTTACTTTATTTTTAATTTTAATTAAAATTTTAAAAGAGTTTAATAATTTAATTAAGTCTTTTAATATTTTAAATTTGAGTTATCATTTTAATTAAAAATTGAGTATTAATGATATAATTAGTTTAGGGATTTTTTAAATTAAAGAATAAATCTCTTCCTAATAAATATCCCTTATTTTAATAATTCCAATTTATTATTCCTCCAAATTTAATCTATTATTTAATTAAAGTTTAATCATTTTAAAATTATTTAATGGGTTTCTACCCTTTAATTATTTAAATTTCAATCATCCAAATCAGATTAAGATCAAATATTTTACTTGTTGATTTTTTATTAAACCTAAAGTTTTAATTAAGGGTTAAAAGTTTAATTACCATTTTACCCCTTTAGCTTAATAATTTCATAACTCACTAAATTGAACCCAAATGAACTTGAAATTTTTATGTGACTTCACTCATATGTCAATAAAGACATGAGAGGAGAAAATGTGATTTTTCTGTATTTAATTTATTTATATAATTATTTTTGGTGGAAAATAGAGATTTTCAAGGAAAATTTAATAATATGACCAAGGGAAGGTTTCTGTCCTTAAGAAAATTAGGGGACATTCCTAATGACCAGAGAAGCACTTGGACCAATTTTGGTGATTTTTTGAATTATATTATTTTTATTATAATTATTTTGAGTTTTGGAGTATTAATTAATTTAAAAATAAAATAAATGTTGAAAAATGGATTTTATATTTTTCAAAAATCTCTCTGATATCAAGGAAACCAGAGAAGCAAATTTTGCAATTTTCTGATTTTTTTATGATTTATTGTAATTATTTTAGTTAAAATGCTAGAAAATACATTTTTTTTAATTTTAAAATTACCCTAGGGCTTTAAAATTTAATATCTCACTAAATAGACTTAGGAAAAATATGGGGTTTGTTCCTAAGTG
The DNA here is from genome assembly GCA_022702705.1 of Papilionanthe hookeriana x Papilionanthe teres. Taxonomy (NCBI): domain Eukaryota; kingdom Viridiplantae; phylum Streptophyta; class Magnoliopsida; order Asparagales; family Orchidaceae; genus Papilionanthe; species Papilionanthe hookeriana x Papilionanthe teres. The sequence goes on along the minus strand of CM040421.1, from coordinate 59,310,906 downwards.
ATTAAAATTCAAAATGTGACATTTTGGTGAATTTTATTATTTTTGTGATTTTTATTATTTTTTAATTATTAAAATATTAAAATATTATTAAAAATCAACTTTTTCAGAAAATTGAAATTTTAATTTTCTTAGGTTCCCCTGATATCAGAGAGGCTCCAAAACCAATTTAGTGAATTTTTGAAAAGTATTTTAAAAGTTATGAATTTTTAAAGTTTAAAATGGCTAAGTGACTTAATCAACCCAATTAGTGGGGTTAACCAAGTCCAATTAACCTCAAATTTTTATGGTGGATTCCTCTGATCCTAAAGGTCAGTGGAGAATTAATTTCAAGTCAATTTGATGCCTGGTTAACTCTAATTAATTAAAGACCTATCTTGGGTGTTTAAGCCAATTAGGGTTGTTTTACATGAACTAAGTCAAAACCTATTTTTCCTAGGGTTCTCTGGTCATAAGGAACATCACCAAATTTTCCTAGAATTTATTTCACAACATGCTATTTTTGGAATTAAAATACTCAAAACAGCAACATGCATTTGAAAAATAAATAACTTTTCACATAGATGGCCTACGACCTTGGAAAATTCGGGGAATGTTCCCAAGTTCGGAGGCTTCAAAGCCACTATGGTCTCATGCCATGGTGAATTGTATACATGCATGGAGAATTAAATGTATGCGAGAGAGTAAATAAATTATAAAAAATAAAATACTTGATGAAATTAAATGATTTCTTTTCCACATTATTCTCCTCTGTTCACTGAGCAAGAGGGTATTTTTATTTTATTTTTGTGATTTTTCTACACAAAGATATGGATTTTTAAAGTTTCGATATTTAATAAATACATTAAATACCCTATTTATCTATTTATCCACGCGGCGCCGGCGAAACATCGGCGGCTCCGAAGGGGTACGTGTCGCGCGCTGTGATTGGGCGCCGCCATCCGAGTCATCCGTCCCGGGCCCCGCGGTTCTCGCACCGTTTCTGGTCCGACGCCATCCGAGCCGTTCGTCCGCGCGTGTATCGAATGGACGGCATCCGTTCATCGTCCCCGAGTGTTCTCACCCGAGAGCCGTCCACACTAAATCCCTAAGATCTCACTCGATTCTCAATGGATTTTTACGTTCTTATACTCTATGGATTCGTCTTGAAGAGACGAACACATCTATACGGCTAACATGCATTGAAACTAAGGCATTTGAAATGGAGAATCTCCAGAAGCTCGGGATGGAGAATTAACTCATACCTTAGCTCAGAGAAGTGTGGCTTCAATCTGAGAGTTGTTGCACCTTCGATTGGGTCCCAGCAAGCTCCAGATGAAGTCTCTTGGTCTGGGGAATTGTCTGGATATGATTTCGACCAAGCCCGATCACAAAGCTTGGAGGTCTGGAGCAAGCCGGGTGGCACGGAGATGGGGCTTTTGCTTGGTGGACACCTTCCTTTGGTCCGAGTGAAGGTGTAGAGCCAATCAATTTGAGAATTGGCTCACTTGTGGAGAAGTGTCCTGGTTTTGGGTGGAATTTCGACTGCGAAATTGAGCTTACGGAGGAGAAATGGCAGGGGGATCTCACTGGGGATCAAGTGTTCTAAGAGTGGAGAAGGGTCTGGAACAATTTTGGCAGAGTTTTGGCAAGGTTTGTGCTTAGCTCTCCTCATGGCCGAGAGGGGTGGAGTTTAAATAGGAGAGGGTGGAGGGCCTCCCAGGGGGAGTTGAGGCATGGGATCGAGTCTGCTGCGGTGAGGAGAAGAACGAGCCATGGTGGCCATTGGGCATGGGGCAACTCGGCGAGTGAGAATTCCAAGCTTGGGCTCACATGATGCTCTCGGGTGTGGTGTTTTCCGGCGATCCAGGCGGCCGGCCGGCAGGCATGGGTCACCATCTTGACCAGGGAGGTCAGGGCTTGGCAATGGTGAAGTCAATTGGGCTTGGACATGTGTAAAGTGTTTGGATTAAAATGGAATGGGGGAGAGGCCATTTTGGCTTGAAATTGGTCAACCCATTGGTTTGGGTTGGGTTCACCTCCCCATGGCTGGTCTTGGGCTGAGAAGATCAGTTAGGCTAGCTGGTCGAGAAGTGGTGATGTCCTTATCCAAGAATATTTGGATTAAATCTTGGTTAAGGGGAGACATGCTTAAGGCTAATGACTTTTAGGAGATGGTTAAAGGACCTCCTCCTTTTGCCATTAATGGCATGGTCACATGCCAAAGCTTTCATGGCTTCATATGGCTTGTGAATGGCTCATCCTTGGCTCCATTTGGCTTGGGAAAAGGTTTGGTCAATTTCATGAAAATGGGTTTTAAGAATTTTGGATGTTTTGATGGAAATTTGTATGAAACTTCATTTAGAATTATTTGATGATTGGTTTAGGACTTAGGGATAATTTTAATTGAAAATATGATGAGGGGAAATGTCATATGGGCTTTGGAAGAATTTTTGGGGTTTTGGATTTGGTGGAAGTGGGCTTTTAAAATGGTTTAAGGAATGGGCCTTTTAAGTTTTGAAAATGAATTTATGGATGGGAATTTTGTAAAGAGGTTGGGCCAAATAATTGTTGGGTTTAGCTCATGGATGTGTCATGAGTGATTTGAAACAAATTGGGGGTGATTTGGATTTGAATTGGGTTGAATTTGGGTTAGGTTTGGGTTTAGGTCAAAAATGGGCCTTTTGACCTTGGATTGAGTTTGAGTGGGACTTGGGTTCAAATTTTGGGCAAATCATGTTAGGATTTTGTTTGTGGAAATGTTAATGAAGATTTAGAAAAGATTTGAGGTTAATTGGAGTTGAATTGGGTTAGTTTGGGCTAAGTTTGGGTCATGGGTCCAAATTTGGGCTTTAAGGCCCAAAGTGAAATTGGATCCAAATGTCAATTAAATTGGACTTAGATTTGGTCTAAATTGGTATTGGGAATGTTGAATTGAAGTTTAGAATTGAATTGGACCAGAATTTGGGTCAATTGGATAGGTTTGGTTTAACATTGGGTTCACTTTGGGTTAAAATGGGTCAATTTGGGGGTTTTGACAAAAGTAGGGTAAATTGACAAAATTGGCCCATGGTGTAGTTGGACAAAATGAAATTGGGAATATTTAGGATTTTCTGGAATTTTCTGGGAATTTTTTGAATTTTTGGATTTTTAGGCCAAGAAGGGTATTTTGGGTATTTGGAGGGTATTGGGGGGTATTTTTGGAATCTTTGGTATTTTTGGGTATGGATGATCAATTTGAGTGATGTGGAGATGTTTGGGACTGATTTTGGAAAATTTTGGGTAATTTGGAAATTTTGCAAAAATTTGGGTAATTTCAAGGGTTTTGGGTAGGTTTAGTAGGTGTAGGGTCTCGGGGGTCAAAAATTGAAAATTTGGGAAATTGAAGATTGGGTGAATTCAAGTGGGAAGAAATCATTTTGGTTGAGCCATGAAGCCATTTCAAGCCCATATGAGCCATGAAAGGACTCATTTGAGGCATTCATCTATGTTGTTCCTAACCCTCTTAGCCGAGAGCTTAGGGGTTAAGGACCATCCATGTGAATCACCTACATGAGTCGGGAGGTTAAGTTGGGTATGGGTGTGGTTTTAGGAAGTGTGTGGAAATGTAGTGTGTAAGTGTAGTGTAAGTCGGCCCCCTCACCGGACCGGGCCACCGGAGGTAGTCTACAGGCCAAAGAGTCCTATAGGAACTCATCCTTTAAACTTTCACATTTGATTTCAACCCTCCAGGTGATTAGGGGTCTATGGTCAAGTTTGTGGAGTTTGCGGGGAGTTTAGAAGTGGTTTGAATTTCTAAAAGGCGGGTCCCGATTCTAGTCCTCTAAGACGAGTCAAAGGAAAAGCCTAAGGCTAGATCCTAAGTACTAAAGAGAGAGAGAAGACCTCATCAAAAATGAGGTCAACAAATGGACCCCCAATAGGTGTGGTGAGTCGACGGAGCACACCGCGCGTATTGGTGTTGACCGAAGCGATCAACAAAACCAACACGGATGTCCAAGTGACGAACTTAGGACGAAGTAGAAGAGTTTCTGCTGGGGAGTGTCGAGTATATCTCGGAACCGGAGATTCTTGAACTCTCGGCCGGGGAAAGGAAAAGGAGGTGAATCCCAAATCACATGATCCGGGGGAATTTCGATTTAGATTTTATTTTGTTTCAATTTATGTTTTGATGTGTGAGTTTAGATTTCAACTTGGAGTTTTTTTTTAGATTGAAGTTTGTCAAAATTAATTTGAAGGGTTTGATTTGAAATTAAAATTGGAGTTCTGAGGTTTTAGATGTAACATCTCCAACCTCGAAAGAAAATTGAATTGATTAGATTGAATCGTTGCAATGAGAAGAGATCTCAGAGCAAAGTGGAATTGGATATAAAATCCTTAACCTCAAGAGTTTGATTTTGATGTATTTCATTGCGATAGGGAAATGATCCTAAAGCGATACGGTCTCGGATGTAAAATCCTTAACCCGGGAATTCGATTTGATGTATTTCGGTGCAATAGGGAAAGAATCCTAAAGCGAGTGCAGTCTTGAATGTAAAATCCTTGACCCAAAAGTTTGAATTTGATGTATTTCGAGTGCAATAGGGAAGAATCCTAAAGCGATGCGGTCTTGGATGCAAAATCCTCGACCCAAAAGTTTGAATTTGATGTATTTCGAGTGCAATAGGAAAAGAATCCTAAAGCGATGCGGTCTTGGATGTAAAATCCTCGACCCAAAAGGTTTGAATTTGATGTGTTTCGAGTGCAACAGGAAAAGAATCCTAAAGCGAGTGCGAGTCTTGGATGTAAAATCCTCGACCCAAAAGGTTTGAATTGATGTATTTCAGTGCAATAGGAAAAGAATCCTAAAGCAGTGCAGTCTTGGATGTAAAATCCTCGACCCAAAAGTTTGAATTGATGTATTTCAGTGCAATAGGAAAAGAATCCTAAAGCGGTGCGGTCTTGGATGTAAAATCCTCGACCCAAAAGTTTGAATTGATGTATTTCGGTGCAATAGGAAAAGAATCCTAAAGCGGTGCGGTCTTGGATGTAAAATCCTCGACCCAAAAGTTTGAATTTTGATGTATTTCGGTGCAATAGGGAAGAATCCTAAAGCGGTGCGGTCTTGGATGCAAAATCCTCGACCCAAAAGTTTGAATTTGATGTATTTCGAGTGCAATAGGAAAAGAATCCTAAAGCGGTGCGATCTTGGATGTAAAATCCTCGACCCAAAAGTTTGAATTGATGTATTTCGGTGCGATAGGAAAAGAATCCTAAAGCGGTGCGGTCTTGGATGTAAAATCCTCGACCCAAAAGTTTGAATTGATGTATTTCGGTGCAATAGGAAAAGAATCCTAAAGCGATGCGAGTCTTGGATGTAAAATCCTCGACCCAAAAGGGTTTGAATTTGATGTATTTCGGTGCAATAGGAAAAGAATCCTAAGCGATGCGGTCTTGGATGTAAAATCCTCGACCCAAAAGGTTTGAATTTGATGTATTTCGAGTGCAATAGGAAAAGAATCCTAAAGCGATGCGATCTTGGATGTAAAATCCTCGACCCAAAAGGTTGAATTTGATGTATTTCAGTGCAATAGGAAAAGAATCCTAAAGCAGTGCAGTCTTGGATGTAAAATCCTCGACCCAAAAGGTTTGAATTGATGTGATTGATATTTGATTCGAGATCTGGAAGAAATTGAATTTAAATTTGATTGAGACTTGAAGCCTGGAAAAATTGAATTCGGAATTTTGGAAATTTGGAAGGATGAGTTTGAACTCGATTGAAATTTGATTTAAGATTTGATTTGAAATTTGGAAGATCAAGCTTGAAACTTGATCGAGATCGGATTTGGAATTTGATTGAGGATTTGATTTGAAATTTGTAAGGATGGAATTTGATTTTGAAGTTTGGAAGGATGAGTTTGAACTCGATTGAAATTTGATTTAAGATTTGATTTGAAATTTGGAAGATCAAGTTTGAAACTTGATCGAGATTGGATTTGAAATTTGATTGAGAATTTGATTTGAAATTTGTAAGGATGGAATTTGATTTTGAAGTTTGGAAGGATGGAATTTGAGATTTGTGTTGATTTCGTTTATCTTTTAATGGTTTATTTTATTTTATCGTTTATTTAATGTTCATGTGAACTTGGTGTTTGTCATTTTTAGATTTTTTTTTTTAGAAAGTTTTCTTTTATTCTTTTTTTTTATTTCTTTTCTGTTCTTTGTTCGAAGTTCATTTAACTTTAATGGCGTTTCCTAATCAATTTGCACAAAAGAGGTGAAGGCCAAAACGTGACATGGTCACTTTCATTCCAATCATGTTGAAAATACATCATTCAACTCGATGCGGAATATATTTCATACAATCCACGTAGACTCAAAACGGATCGTGTATGATCTTTGTTGATCCATCGAAAAGAATCATCATGTCAAAAATCCATGTACGAATAGTGAGGTACATGGTCTATAACATCACCTTCCAAGCCATCCTTGGCAAGGATGCCGAGTTGGATGTACGTTGGAGGTGTGATATTTCCCATGTAACTCACGACTCGTAAGGCCGGAGGTTCTCTAGCTGCGGGTGCGGTTGGAAATGGTAAGGTATTTTACTGTCGTCCATCCTCACGAAAGTAGCGAGATTCGCTCCACTTGGCACCCTGGTATGCAATGCTTTGCGATATACGCTCCGTTACCTTGCGGTATCATGACGGAACCCACCGGTAAAGGTATCTTTGCGGCCCTCGGAACTCACCGGGCTCGCTATCCGGAGGTCGGATCCGAACATGATGTTACACTCATTCAAGAAAGAGACCGTGCGAAAGGTCGACGAAGTCGTGGTGATCAATATGTGGGGGTATGCGGTCACCTCGTTTGTAGATGTTGATAATGCGGCTATTGGGTATGCAATCTGCGGCGGTACCCTCCATGTTATCAATCTTTTTACCATTCTCTTGATAAGCGATGGCATCGGATCTACTTGCCCATGACGGAGTATTCCCGGTGGGTTTCCCTTCCTGTCTTCGACAAAGTTGTAGCGAGCATCCGCATTGTATTGTGATTCTTCCTTTCCACGGCATCCATTTCCGGGGTTCGAGTATGTGTTTTCCCTCGGGCGGCTGCTCGGCCCATTCTTTTCGGATCCGGATACAATCCACGATTTCTTCGTTGTTCATACTGCGAGAATACGTCGGTGTGTAGCTCGAGGCCTTCTAGTATGTTGATTCTTCTTCCTTTAATTCTCTCGAAGTATTCGAAAGTTTTCTTTTCAACTTTCCGCATCCTCTCCGGCTCGTATTCCGGAATGATCTGCGGATGGCGAGGCCTTGTGACATATTGTGGGATATAAGGTTCAATCCCTTCACGTTCCCACTGCATACCTCGGCTCCTCGGGGATGATGCCAGTCGGGACATCCCCGGGGTTGCTTCGCAACAAGGTCATGCACGACTGGTGGTTCTATCCGGTGGTGTGGTAGCCTTCTTCCTTCGATCTTACGGAGATTTCCCCGGTTCTTTCCGTTATTCTAGGAGCTGGCCTCCTTTCTTCGGGTTCTGGTGAACCGGTGTCCTTGAAGTGTACGTGCGCGGCATGAGCAATTGTCTCGTCGCGCCGGTCCGCAGCTAGTTTTGTTAACATCTTACGGATACGGCGATTCTTATTCCTTCGTTGCGTGGGCGTGAGAGTAGCTCTCCGAACTTCTTGAATCTCTGCGGGCGCGGCGGCGACAAGCTTGCCCTCCGCCTGTAGCGACTACGGACTTCATTTTCTTGTCTTCTTCGGTGTTTGCTTTTCTTTTCTTGTTGTTGGATTGGTGGCTTGGGCCACCCACTTTCATCACTTGTACGTCCGGGCGAGTTCTTCTCGGTTAGCGGGACCCGGTCACTTTCCTCGTCTTGTAGGCCTGCTGGTGCGAAATGCGAGTCAATCTCGATTATCGCTCCATCTTTCACCCTCTTTTCATCGAGTGCAAGGCTTACGCCATTCTTAAAGTTCAAGACCAACCGCCCGTTCGACATTTCCCTGCGAAAAGACAAGGAAAAGGATCAGGGGTTGTACTAAGAACAAGAACATTAAGAAAATGTTTATTAAAGATACATTTTTTATTATTCTTATATTTTAACGGGAATGAAGTAGGATAAGATCGGAAAAAGGGACTTTGATTTGGAGAAGAAAACGAGGAAAACTTTATTATCATTTATTTATTTATTTTAGCACATTTTATTATTTTTGGGTTCGGACCCGATCACAAGTAATTACTTCGCCCGTGTTTCTTAGGGATGAAGAATTCATTCCTTCGAAACATCGGGTAGCGTAATATTTTTCAAGTATCGTCCGTTGATCGGAAGCATATGTCGTTCTCCACGGCAATTCACTAGGCGGTAGGAACCTCCCGAGTATCTTGCTTAACCACAAACGGTCCTTCCCAAGTGGGTTCAAATTTTCCTCCTATCTTGCGGTGTGCAAGAATAGGTCTCTTGAGAACGAGAACTAAGTCACCAACTTTGAAAGTTCTTGGGCGGACCAGTTTGTCATGAGCTTGAACCATTTTAGCTTGGTATAGTTCTAAATTCTGTTGCGCTGCAAGTCTTTTCCCTTCCAAGTTTTCTAATTCTTCGAGTCGTAGTCTGGCGTTTTCTTCTGTCGTGATCTTGTTTGCAAGCTGCAATTCGAGTGAAGGAAGGCCGAACCTCTAAAGGTAACACTTGCCTCGGACCCATACACCGGAGCGTAAGGTGTAGCTTGAGTAGGAGTTACGAAGGTTGTCCGGTAGGCCCATAAGGCTTCTAACGGTTTCTCGTGCCAATTTCTCTTATTATCGTCCAAGGTTTTCTTTAAGATTTGAACGAGAGTTTTATTAAAAGCCTCGGCGAGGCCGTTTGCTCTTGGGTAGTAAATTGTCGAGTATCGCCGGTCGATTCCGTGTCTCTCGACAAAATTGTTGATTTGTGTGCTTCGAATGCTGACCCATTATACGAGATGATCTGCGCGGCACTCCGAAACGGTAGACAACTTGGTTCTTGAAAAGCTGCAGCACGTGGTGTGCTTTCACTTCTCTAAGTGGAGCCGCTACGCCCACTTGGAAAAGTAATCCGTAGCCGCAAGAATGAAGCGATGTCCTTTTGAAGATGGTGGTTCTATTGGACCCACTATATCTGTGCCCCAACATTCAAATGGCCACTACGCAATTGTCGGGTGTAGCACATTTGGAGGTTGGTGTAGAACCACTCCGTGCACTTGGCATTGATGACAGCTCTTGGCGATTTTCATGCAGTCGGTCATCATCGAGGGCCAATAGTACCCTAGTCTTTTAATTTTCATTTTCATCTTTGGACCCGGCGGTGAGCGCCACGGAGTCCCGAATGCACCTCTTTAACAATTTCACGGGCCTCGGACCCGCTTAGGCACCTTAGCCACATTTGATCAAAAGACCTTACGTATAATGTGTTGTTTATTAATGCGTAAGACGAGTTCTTTTCTTGATACGATGGGCCGGCGACCTATCGTCACGGTAGCTTTCTGTTTGCGGGTAGTCCATCGATGGCTGTCGCCAATCTTCCGTGTTTTTACATCACTTCTTGCAACTGATTCTTTTCCTTCTTCGATTTGTGTATCATGTCTATGTCAGGCTGTGATAGGACTCGACGTCCGTGAGCCGACACTTCCACCGATTCATCTTGCAAACAGGCAAATTCTTTTGCGAGACGGGCTAAAGCATCTGCTTAAAGCATTCTCTTTTCTAGGAATTTTGTAGATTGTCACATTTGGAATCTGTTCCAACAGATTGTATGGCATCTTGGAAGTATTGTTCGAGTCTTGGCTTTAGAATTCAGTCTTGTCACGCGATCCGTTGAATGATTAACTGTGAATCCCCGTAGATGTTGATGTCCGTTATCCCCATTTGAATGGTTAATTCCAATCCCGTTATGAGGGCTTCGTATTCCGCCGTTGTTTGTACACGGTTCGTCGAGTGGTAGGAGTATCTTAACATCCCCCGCTCCGGTGTTATAAAGATTAGCCCGATTCCTGCCTTACGGGCACTATCACTTGCGATTCTTCGTCTTTGTGTGTCGAGGATGCTCCGTCGAAATATAATTCCCAACGTCGATCATCGGGGTCTTCTAAGTTCATTATTTGTTCATACGGCGGATCGTCATTGAGAGGAGATTCGGCCGGCAAAGGGTGTCTTTGCGAGGAAGTCTGCTAAGACTTGTCCCTTTACGGCACGCGAGAGGCACGAAAGTTATATCGAATTGCAATAATATCATTGACCATCCGGCAAGTACGCCGGAAAGTGTTGGACGAGTCATCGAGTATTGCAATGGATTAAACTTCGAAATCAAGTTGACCTTATGAGAAAGCATGTAGTGCACGAGCTTTTGAGCGGCGAAGATCGGGGCCAAACAATGCTTTTCAATTGCGGGATACCTTACTTCCGTCGGAAGTAAACGACGGCTTAAGTAGTAAAGAGCATTTTCTTTACCCTCATCATTGACACAGGCTAACGGGGCTCCGAGAGAGTCATCTAAAGCCGCGGTGTAAAGTATCGGCGGTCTACACGAGACCGGGGCTGCTAAGACGGGAGGTGTCATTAAATATTGTTTAATGTCTTCGAAGGCCTTACGGCATTTCTCTTCCCAAATAAATTTGGCGTCCTTTTTAACTAGTGCCGAGAAAGGCTGACACCTACCCGACGAGTTTGAGATAAAGCGTCGAAGATATGCCAACTTCCCTTGAAAAGATCGTAGTTGTTTTAAGGTTTTGGGAGGCGGCATTTCTAAGATGGCTTTAATCTTCTCGGGTCGATTTCAATTCCACGATGTCGGACAACGAATCCTAAGAATTTCCGGAGGTGACGCCGAAGGCGCATTTTAAGGGATTCATCTTAAGGTTAAATTGTCTTAATCGTTCGAAAACAATTCTCAAATCATACGAGTGGTTTTCCTTTACTTTGCTTTTGATGACGACATCGTCCACGTAGCACTCGACTTGATTGTGGATGAGATCATCAAAAATTCTTGTCATTGCTCTTTGGTAGGTTGCTCCTGCGTTCTTCGATCCGAATGGCATCCTTTGTGTAGCAAAATACTCCGATCGGCGTTACGAATGTTGTAAGCTTTTCATCTTCTGGAGCCATTTTTATCCGGTTGTATCCCGAAGATCCATCCATGAATGAGAATATTTCATGTGTCGAAGCAATATCGATCATCGGTTCCGGAATCGGTAGAGGGAATTCATCTTTTGGACATGCCTTGTTTAAATCTCCGAAGTCCACACAAATTCCGATCCGACCATTCTTCTTTACGACTGGCACCACATTGGCTAACCGGGTCGGGTATTGTTCTTCACGGACAAATTTAGCGTCTATTAGCTTTTTAACTTCGGCTATGACTTGTTGTTCGATTTCCGGACGCATTCTTACGGGACCTTGTCCGGCCGGAACGAAGTAGGATCCACTCTAGCTTATGGATCGCAACCTCCGGGGCTAATCCCGGCATTTCATCGTAGCTCCAAGCAAAACAGTCTTTAAATTCCATTAATAACTTGATTATTTCTTCGGAGTCTTCTTTATTGAGTAAGGAGCTAACAAAGGTAGGTCTAGGCTCTTCGTTAGTACCTAAGTTAACTTCCGTTAACTCATCTATTGTGGATTTAATTTCTTCTTCGAATTCGGTGGAGCGTCTCCAATTTGTAAATCTTCGAGTTCGTCCGTAGTTTCCATGCGGTTTTCATTGGACTTGCAAGTGACAACCAAGCAAAATTCGGCATCGTCGACCGACCCTACTCGTGCCGAATCCGAGTCCATACTTTGAATTGGGAGGACGACCGGAGTTGTTCCATAACTTTTCAAAATGCTGTGATTGGCCTTTTGTCCATTTTCGAGGTAAGAAACCACGTTGAATTAAATTTTGAACACAGGGAGAGTACCACTCAAAAGGTAATTCCATTAATTCTGATGAAGTGACATCTTCGAATTGTACATTATTTTCGGTTTTGGAGGAAGAAGCACCACGGTAGAATTTGATCGGCTTTGCACCGTCACTACGTACCTCTTTGACCTCCATACCCTCGATCTTATTAGAATGGATCGGAGTTAGGGTCATAGTATGTACGTAGTGGTTAATCTTCTCGTACATTGATTTGTATTCTTCGTTCTTTTCATCTTCGAGGGGGATCTTGTATTGCGGCTTCTTTCGACTTATTGTCGCTGCTTCTCGCTTGATTTCTTTTTCTTCTTCAGAACTATCATCCCAATCAACATTGATGGTTGGTTTCCTCTGTCCAATTGTCCTAGCGTCTCTACCACGACCTCGTCCCCGGCCTCGACCTCGGATGCGAGTTGTGGAGAAACCTTCACCATCTCGCCGGAAGGGAGTGGTGAGTGATCGTTGGACTAGAACTTCGGGTTCTTCGTTGTCTCGAACTTTCTTTGCTTCATTTGTTACGGTATCTCCGGAGAAGATTGTTTTCTTCGGCGGTGCATAATAAGTTGCATCTTCATGGATTCCAATTTCATGTACGGAGAATGGTTGCAAGTCACCTTTGATGCATCGTTCCCCTCCATCGTAGTACTTGATGCATCGGTGTAGAGATGATGGTACCATCCTGTTTTCATGTATCCATGGTCGGCCCGACAAAGCGTTGAACGACGTTTCGAATCGATTATGTGAAATTTTGCGGTTGTCTTTGCTAAGTCACCGGTCTTCATCGATAGCGTTATTGACCCGAGGGCTCTTTCTCCTTTACGGTTGAATCCTCTTAATAACATTTTGTCGGCCTCGAGCTCACGAGCATCAATTTCCAAGTATGCTAGCGTTCGAAGACTCATTATATTGATTGATGCTCCTGGATCCACCAATACTGCGGAGAGCGTAAACTTCCCAATTGTAATCGAAATGTACAACGGTCGGTTGTGATCTGGTCGTCCCAAGTAGTAGGTCATTGTCCGTGAAGGTAACACCTCGTCTGTTCCTTTAACGAGCAAACCTCATCTAAGGAATCTCCGGCCATTTGAGCTAAGCAAATTTCCGGATCAAGTAAGGCCTTGATCAGAGCTTCCCTCATCTCCTTTGATAAGATGAGAGCGTCGTAAATGCTCAGTTTGGCCGGTAGTTTCCTAAGATGGGCTAGCACGTTGTAGTCCACTTTGTTTTCATTCGTCTCGGCTTCTTCTCGAACGGGTATGTCTTCCGCTGGGGTTGGTTCTTCTTGAACAACCACCTGCTTTCCTTTGTCTTTTGGACCCATTCTTGGAGGTAGAACTTTTCCACTTCTTAGGTTGACTTCTGTAATTTCTTCGAATCTAGTGTTGAGTTTGCGGTGTTTCCTCTCCGAATCGGGATGAGTCGGCTCTTACGGATTATCTTCCAAATGCGAAGGCTCTAACTCTATCGTAATTGGAGCTCCTCGAAACTCACAGATAGATCCGTTGCTTATTGAACTCTCGTAGCCTCCTTGATGGATGTCTTCTTCGTCATTTTGATCGTCGAGATCTTGTATGATTTGAGAATTGTTGTTGGTATCGAAATTGACGCCCGGATTGTCACTAGTTACGTAATCGTTAGAAACAGTCAAAACGTAGCCAACGCCATCATCCTTATCATTATATGATCTCACCGAAGCGAGCAGATAATCATACAAAATCGAGAGGTTCGAGGGATCTCTCCCCGCATCGAAACAACTATCCTAGGATAAGCGGCCCCTAGTCTAGCCTTAGGAATCTCGGTCCCCTCTTCTTCGTCAATTTTCTTCTTCTCTTCGATTTTCTCCTGTCGAGGTGGTTCTTCTATCGCAAGTGATAGTACCGGCTTAACGGGTCTCGAACTACGAATTGAAGCTCGCACCGAAGCGGTTCGGATGTTGTCTAAAATCTTCTTCGAAGATCTCGTCCGAGCGGTAGTCCATCCATCGTCGGTTGCATAGGGATCTATCGGGATGACGGGATCGGTTGAGATAACATTGACGGAACCTCCTTTACGGGGTTCCTTCATGTACTCCTTCGGGATTGTTATATTTCCTTTCCGAAGGTTGTCGTTGAGCCAACTTTTGAAGGTAATGCGATCTTCTATCTTGTGCCCAAGCATCCGATGGTAGGGGCAAAAGTTGGGATCACCTTTCTTGTTGACTTCCTACGGTCTTTTGGGCTCTGGCAGTGGAAATCCGGAGTTTTCATTAAGCTACGGAACATCTTTGGTGCTTGCTTCATTCTTGAACGGATATTCTCTGCTCGAAGCTCCCTCGATGTACGTTGCGGACGAGACGGTTGTTCATCTTGCGGAGACGACCGATAGCTGGACCGGGGTTGCTTGGTAATTTTGTTGTGGTTCGTTGCGGCCGTTACGGTGGTATTTGCAACGGTTGTTTGCCTTTGTCAACTCTGCTGCAACGATCCCGGATTTCTTCTCGAAGGTCTTCACCGGCTTCGCTTGTCCGTCTTGTCGGCAAAACTTAATTGCTTCGCCTCTTCTTGCAAGCTTCCGGCCTTGCTTAACAACTTCTCAAAAGTCTTAATAGTGAATCCCTTGAGGAGAAGTGCTATCGGGCCGTGAATGCTTTTAAGCAAGATGCCGACTGCATGTTGTTCTTGCGGTTGTGGTTCACACTTCATACTTAAATTTCTCCATCGAAGTATGTAATCCACTAGAGTTTCATTCGGCCTTTGTTTCTCTACCACTAAATCACCTATAGTGATGTGGTGCTGAGCTCCGACAAATCGCTTAATGAAGAGGCTCTCTAGCTGCGAGAATGTCTTCACGGAACCGTTGGGTAGTCCGCATACCGGTCGAAGGCGATCCACGACGGATCGCTAACGAGCCGTCGGAAGAGTAGCGCATCGCTTCCGCCGGCATTGCAACAAGCGGCACGAAAGTGTGCAACATGCTTGTCGGGGGTTCCGGTTCCGTCGAAGGTCTTAAACGAGAGGTGTTACGAAGCCCTTCGGGTATTGGACAGCGTCGAATTCTTCCGGATAAGGTCTACCCGTCCGAATAGATGTCCCGTTCTTCGATTGTGCTAGGGCTTCTCGCACTGTCTGCTCTACCAAGTTCTTGATATCCTTTTCGGGGATCATACTTTGTGTTGTATCCTTTTTCGAGCTGGTCATCCCCATTGACGGATGTAATCTCCTTCCCTCCGTCTACAATGTGAATGACCTCGCGGGGGTGTCTCTCTATGCGGTTGTACTTGACTGCGGAGAGTGGCCGGAGCTATGGCCATCTCTTCCATCCTCTTCGCCATTTGAGCGATCGTGTCGTCCTTTTCCCGAAGCCGTCTCTTCATCGGTTCCGGCTCCTCTCTTTACGCGGCTGCAGGAGCACCTTGAGAAGATGATGAAGCTCGTGTTTCAACCATGTTGATTTCTGCATATTCGTTGTCCATGAATTCCGATGAGTCGATCTCATCTCCGAACTTTTCTTCTCTTTCTTTTGCCAACCGTCGGATGTCGGTTCTCAATTTTTCCATGGCATCTTCTAGCGGAGCTTTCGTGTATCTTTGTGGTTGTCATGCGATGGTTTCCGGGTCCTTTTTCACGAGTCCCCTTCATCGCGGTAGCGCTTTCTTCGGATTCAAGCCTCCCGGCGAGACTTTCTCTCTCGAGCTGTCTGTTTCAATCTCAGTCGCCCCGTAGTGGGACGCCACACCATCCTTCTAGCGGCAGAAGGTCTAGGACCGGATGGTCCGTTGGCCAAATGCTTGGAAGGTGGTATCCTCCCTAATCCGTAATCCGATACTACGACGGGCGGGCTAGCCTTCATTCTCTTGCTTGGCTTTTCTATCATGACGGCGGGTTCTACTCGGGGCCCAAGACGGGATTTGAGCCGGCACCCGTCCTATCCTTCGTAGAATTTCCGACACGGGGCGAGTTTTCCTTCTTTGCTAGCTTTTCTACCAAAGTTTGCGGTCGAGCAAACGGCGTAGTTCTAGTTCTTTTCTTGCGGCTATCGTTGTAGTATGCGGGTCGTGGTAATGCGGCGGCAATCTTTCGAACATTCTCCTCATCCTCTGCGGCGGAGAGGGGATGGAACCTGCTTCCTCCCAAAAGTGGTATGTAGTCGGGCGGTGGTGTATATTACGGTAACGGTGTATATTCGGCAACTACGGAATTTCCTCCGGGAAGGCAATCTCGGCGGCTCGGCTTCCACGGCGATCCTTCTATTTCTATTTCTTCTTTGGGTCTTTGTCGGCGACGGAATCTTCGAGCTCGGACCCGATTTCGAAGACAGAAGGTCTTACGGGAAGATCCGTACCCTCCACGGTAACGGAGTTTACCATAGTTCCGGATTTCTTTCCCCCTTGATTTGGCGAAGTCGGGGTAGGTGCGAAACAACTAGACCGGTGGGGGTAGTGAGAACGGTCCTCCTGCGGACGGCGGTACTCCTCCTAGTCGGGACCCTTTGCGGGGGAGGAAACTCTTGGGTCGACCTAAGGTTGAACTCAAGCAGTGGTTCCTCAGCTTCAGATACCTTGTTCGTCAGTGCAAAGAGGGAGACGTCGGTGACCTTGACGTTCGTGTTTTCGAATCTCTGTCCAAATCGGATGACCCCATTGTCGGGCGGCTCATCCTTATAGACGGCGAAGTCCGGTCCGTTGGTGAAGGAGAAAATCGGTTTCGGGGCTTCCATTTCTGCGGGGTAGATTCGGTTGTCGGTCCCAAGTTATGCTTCTTTTCTTCGGGACGAAAAGAAAGGAATTAAAAAAGTCCGAACTCATTCTTTGTTCATGTATTTATAAAAAAGAATCATTTGTTAAAAGAATCACTTATTAGAGGGTTTGTTTATTTAGAACGGAATGTTCGAAAGGTGTAGAGAAGGTAAGGAATCCGATTCGAAAGGAAAAGAAAGTCTTAAGCAAGACTTCCCGACTCGAAGGATCATTCCTAAACTAACACCTATCGGGGGTCCACCCCACCTCGAAATGAGGTAAAAGGATCTCGGAACCTCTCCGTTTAGGGGTGTCTAAACAGTGGCTCCTAAATCCGAGAGAATGTTGGCTATACTCGTTCAAGATAGAAATGAACATAGTATTCCAACGGAAAGAAGGGTAGTTTGATCCATTAGGGACATGGATACACTACCGATTTTTGAAAGCAGAATTATTTGATTATAATGGAGAGAGGAATAGTCCCCAGCGGAGTCGCCAGAAATCCTGTCGGCATATTTTTAGGTCGTGTTTTATTTTGAAGAGGGGTCGCCTAACAGAAATCTGTCGGCGAATTTTTAATTTAATTAAAATAAATAATTTGAAAAGTAGTATTTGATTTTGAAAATAATTTTAAATTTGAAGGTTTTAAGATATGAGATTAAACCGATCTCACATCCCAAATAGTTTATATAAACGAGCACCGCACCACAAACCGTGTATCTATCCCTAAGGATAGACACACTTCGCTTGATGGTGGGGCTTGATTAAATAAACTAGAAGATTAGTGACATCCGTTTGGTCCGCGAACCAATTTTATAAGCCGACAAGTTTCCCCAGCTTAATATGAAAACATTAAACGGGGTTTATATTACACAGGTTCTTTAAATTCCCTATAAGGGCAAGCCCCTATAGTTAATTACATCTTAAGTGACGGGAATCACCTAAGAAAACTCTCGATAATAACCAATAATTCAGCTCTCAAGAATTTGAAAGTTTAAGGTTTTCAAAGATTGAATTTTGGAATTTCGATAGGGAATGGATCAAATTTTGGAACATTTTGTTTTATGAATCCAAAGGAAGAGAGGTAGGAGAAATTGCTGATTCGAAGTGAACTTCGGTAATTTCCGACTATCCTATTGTTTGGCTTGAATTTAGGAAAGTCCTAATGTTTATTTGATATTTCAATCTTGCCAATTTTAATTAATTAGGACTTATATTTGTATGATAAAATCAAACAAATAGCCTAGAAGATGTGAGGGTTTATTGTCGTATCGGACGACTACCTCGGAATTCTAAGACCGGTTAGGGCTTAATTTGCAATGCAAATGCCTAACGAAGAGTTGAGGATTTATGTTGCACTAGGCAAGCTACCTCGAAGTCCTATGGCTTGGTTATTTAATTCTAAAAAAGTTTTGCTGAAGTAGGTTCAAGTTTTGCTGACGACGATGGTCGTGCTTGCCCACCATGCTCAAGCTCCTTGTTGTTGCGGAGGTTTAGTTTTAGAAATCATAAATCGGGAGATGAGAAAAGTGTTTTGGTTTAGAGAAGTCTTAATTTTCCAAGTGTTTTTTTTATATTTTGATTAAAACAAATCTTAAAGTTGATTATAACGACACCGGTTAAGATCCCGCGGTTCCATCCT
Organism: Papilionanthe hookeriana x Papilionanthe teres; assembly: GCA_022702705.1. Taxonomy (NCBI): domain Eukaryota; kingdom Viridiplantae; phylum Streptophyta; class Magnoliopsida; order Asparagales; family Orchidaceae; genus Papilionanthe; species Papilionanthe hookeriana x Papilionanthe teres. The sequence goes on along the minus strand of CM040421.1, from coordinate 59,292,673 downwards.
TCGGCATCATTATTTTTATCGGATTCACTTAGTCCGGATGAATTTGCTAAACTCAGTTGAATGAGTTCCACACTTTCATTTAGACCGTGGGAAATCCCGTTAGCAACACGTAGGTTACATCATCCGAGGTATTCCCGATCATCCGACGGGACATTTTAATTTAGTGGTAATTGTAGTTTTGTGTTACGTTTGTGATTGAATTTTGAGTTGTTTTATATTTTGAAATGTTGTGGCGGTGAATTTTATCTTGCAATGACTTTTAACTTAATTTTGGTTTCGGTTTTAGGGGCTATCCTAAAGGTGTGGGTTTTCATGCAACGATTGTTTTATCATGCAAGAAAAATAAACGCAGTTGCAATAAAGTAAATTGCAATAATGTAAATTCTTTGGAAAATAAATTGCAGGAAAGTAAATTGCAATAATACAAATGCGTACACGGAGGGTCTTCCCGTCATCCCAAGCTGCACTTAAAACACAATTAGCATACTTAAGCAAGTTCCTAGGTAAGGCTAAGGGGAAGGTTATGGTTTTCTACCAAATTCCTAATCCTATAGCTAGTCATTTCCTATGACGTCTAGGTTCTTTGTGTTTTTTGTTTAAGGACGATTTTCTTCATCAAAGAATAATCAAATTCAATTGTTCTTATAAATGTCCTATCATATTGAGGAAGTGCTTAAAAAGGATCTTAAACATCTTTTCGATATTTCTAGGATTGTTTTAAGTCCAAATGAATTTAATTATACAAATGAATTAATCGTCCAAGAATTTCAAGTTTTGTTAACTTGCTCGAGTGAACTAGGACATTTGAATATCCTATGAGTGAAGTGACACTTCATTTAATGTTTTATTTAGGAGTTATAATAACTAAAGCTTTCGAGTGTAAGTTAGTATTCAAATGATTTGGTTTAAGTTAAAGAGTTTAAATTTGGAATAGTGTTGAAGTTGCTTTTAAATTTATTTTCTTTCGTTTTAGGTGATGTTATATTTAATTCGATTTAATTTAATTTTAATTGAGTTTTAATTTAATTTAATTTGATTGAGTTTGATTTAATTTGATTTGATGTTTAATTAATTTGATTTGATTTAATTTTAATTTGATTATTTAATTTAATTTAATTCAATTATTTAATTTAATTTATTTAATTTAATTTAATTTGATTTAATTCAATTTTATTTAATTAATTTAATTTATTTAATTTAATTTAATTTAATTTAATTTAATTGTTTAATTTAATTTAATTTAATTATTTAATCTAATTTAATTTAATTATTAAATTTAATTTAATTTAATTTAATTGTTAAATTTAATTTAATTTATCTTTAATTTACTTTATTTTTAATTTTAATTAAAATTTTAAAAGAGTTTAATAATTTAATTAAGTCTTTTAATATTTTAAATTTGAGTTATCATTTTAATTAAAAATTGAGTATTAATGATATAATTAGTTTAGGGATTTTTAAATTAAAGAATAAATCTCTTCCTAATAAATATCCCTTATTTTAATAATTCCAATTTATTATTCCTCCAAATTTAATCTATTATTTAATTAAAGTTTAATCATTTTAAAATTATTTAATGGGTTTCTACCCTTTAATTATTTAAATTTCAATCATCCAAATCAGATTAAGATCAAATATTTTACTTGTTGATTTTTTATTAAACCTAAAGTTTTAATTAAGGGTTAAAAGTTTAATTACCATTTTACCCCTTTAGCTTAATAATTTCATAACTCACTAAATTGAACCCAAATCAACTTGAAATTTTTATGTGACTTCACTCATATGTCAATAAAGACATGAGAGGAGAAAATGTGATTTTTCTGTATTTAATTTATTTATATAATTATTTTTGGTGGAAAATAGAGATTTTCAAGGAAAATTTAATAATATGACCAAGGGAAAGTTTCTGTCCTTAAGAAAATTAGGGGACATTCCTAATGACCAGAGAAGCACTTGGACCAATTTTGGTGATTTTTTGAATTATATTATTTTTATTATAATTATTTTGAGTTTTGGAGTATTAATTAATTTAAAAATAAAATAAATGTTGAAAAATGGATTTTATATTTTTCAAAAATCTCTCTGATATCAAGGAAACCAGAGAAGCAAATTTTGCAATTTTCTGATTTTTTTATGATTTATTGTAATTATTTTAGTGAAAATGCTAGAAAATACATTTTTTTTAATTTTAAAATTACCCTAGGGCTTTAAAATTTAATATCTCACTAAATAGACTTAGGAAAAATATGGGGTTTGTTACTAAGTGATTAAAATTCAAAATGTGACATTTTGGTGAATTTTATTATTTTTGTGATTTTTATTATTTTTTAATTATTAAAATATTAAAATATTATTAAAAATCAACTTTTTCAGAAAATTGAAATTTTAATTTTCTTAGGTTCCCCTGATATCAGAGAGGCTCCAAAACCAATTTAGTGAATTTTTGAAAAGTATTTTAAAAGTTATGAATTTTTAAAGTTTAAAATGGCTAAGTGACTTAATCAACCCAATTAGTGGGGTTAACCGAGTCCAATTAACCTCAAATTTTTATGGTGGATTCCTCTGATCCTAAAGGTCAGTGGAGAATTAATTTCAAGTCAATTTGATGCCTGGTTAACTCTAATTAATTAAAGACCTATCTTGGGTGTTTAAGCCGATTAGGGTTGTTTTACATGAACTAAGTCAAAACCTATTTTTCCTAGGGTTCTCTGGTCATAAGGAACATCACCAAATTTTCCTAGAATTTATTTCACAACATGCTATTTTTTGGAATTAAAATACTCAAAACAGCAACATGCATTTGAAAAATAAATAACTTTTCACATAGATGGCCTCTGACCTTGGAAAATTCAGAGAATGTTCCCAAGTTCAGAGGCTTCAAAAGCCCTATGGTCTCATGCCATGGTGAATTGTATACATGCATGGAGAATTAAATGTATGCAGAGAGTAAATAAATTATAAAAAATAAAATACTTGATGAAATTAAATGATTTCTTTTCCACATTATTCTCCTCTGTTCACTGAGCAAGAGGGTATTTTTATTTTATTTTTGTGATTTTTCTACACAAAGATATGGATTTTTAAAGTTTCGATATTTAATAAATACATTAAATACCCTATTTATCTATTTATCCACGCGGCGCCAGTCGAAACATCGGCGGCTCCGAAGGGGTACGTGTCGCGGCGCGATTGGGCGCCGCCATCTGAGTCATCCGTCCCGGGCCCCGCGGTTCTCGCACCGTTTCTGGTCCGACACCATCCGAGCCGTTCGTCCGCGCGTGTATCGAATGGACGGCATCCGTTCATCGTCCCCGAGTGTTCTCGCCGAGAGCCGTCCACACTAAATCCACTAAGATCTCACTCGATTCTCGATGGATTTTTACGTTCTTATACTCTATAGATTCGTCTTGAAGAGACGAACACATCTATACGGCTAACATGCATTGAAACTAAGGCATTTGAAATGGAGAATCTCCGGAAGCTCGGGATGGAGAATTAACTCATACCTTAGCTCGGAGAAGTGTGGCTTCAATCGAGAGTTGTTGCACCTTCGATTGGGTCCCGGCAAGCTCCGGATGAAGTCTATTGGTGCAGGGAATTGTACTGGATATGATTTCGACCAAGCCCGATCCACAAAGCTTGGAGAGTGGAGCAAGCTGGGTGGCATCGGAGATGGGGCTTTCTGTGGTGGACACCTTCCTTTGGTACGGTGAAGGTGTAGAGCCAATCAATTTGAGAATTGGCTCACTTGTGGAGAAGTGTCCTGGTTTTGGGTGGAATTTCGACTACGAAATTGAGCTTACGGAGGAGAAATGGCAGGGGGATCTCACTGGGGATCAAGTGTTCTAAGAGTGGAGAAGGGTCTGGAACAATTTTGGCAGAGTTTTGGCAAGGTTTGTGCTTAGCTCTCCTCATGGCCGAGAGGGGTGGAGTTTAAATAGGAGAGGGTGGAGGGCCTCCCAGGGGGAGTTGAGGCATGGGATCGAGTTGCTGCGGTGAGGAGAAGAACGACCATGGTGGCCATTGGGCATGGGGCAACTCGACGAGTGAGAATTCCAAGCTTGGGCTCACATGATGCTCTCGGGTGTGGTGTTTTCCGGCGATCCGTGGCGGCTGGCCGGCGAGGCATGGGTCACCATCTTGACCGGGGAGGTCGGGGCTTGGCAATGGTGAAGTCAATTGGGCTTGGACATGTGTAAAGTGTTTGGATTAAAATGGAATGGGGGAGAGGCCATTTTGGCTTGAAATTGGTCAACCCATTGGTTTGGGTTGGGTTCACCTCCCCATGGCTGGTCTTGGGCTGAGAAGATCAGTTAGGCTAGGCTGAGTCGAGAGTGGTGATGTCCCTATCCAAGAATATTTGGATTAAATCTTGGTTAAGTGGAGACATGCTTAAGGCTAATGACTTTTAGGAGATGGTTAAAGGACCTCCTCCTTTTGCCATTAATGGCATGGTCACATGCCAAACTTTCATGGCTTCATATGGCTTGTGAATGGCTCATCCTTGGCTCCATTTGGCTTGGGAAAAGGTTTGGTCAATTTCATGAAAATGGGTTTTAAGAATTTTGGATGTTTTGATGGAAATTTGTATGAAACTTCATTTAGAATTATTTGATGATTGGTTTAGGACTTAGGGATGATTTTAATTGAAAATATGATGAGGGGAAATGTCATATGGGCTTTGGAAGAATTTTTGGGGTTTTGGATTTGGTGGAAGTGGGCTTTTAAAATGGTTTAAGGAATGGGCCTTTTAAGTTTTGAAAATGAATTTATGGATGGGAATTTTGTAAAGAGGTTGGGCCAAATAATTGTTGGGTTTAGCTCATGGATGTTTCATGAGTGATTTGAAACAAATTGGGGGTGATTTGGATTTGAATTGGGTTGAATTTGGGTTAGGTTTGGGTTTAGGTCAAAAATGGGCCTTTTGACTTTGGATTGAGTTTGAGTGGGACTTGGGTTCAAATTTTGGGCAAATCATGTTAGGGTTTTGTTTGTGGAAATGTTAAGGAAGATTTAGAAAAGATTTGAGGTTAATTGGAGTTGAATTGGGTTAGTTTGGGCTAAGTTTGGGTCATGGGTCCAAATTTGGGCTTTAAGGCCCAAAGTGAAATTGGATCCAAATGTCAATTAAATTGGACTTGGATTTGGTCTAAATTGGTATTTGGAATGTTGAATTGAAGTTTAGAATTGAATTGGACCAGAATTTGGGTCAATTGGATAGGTTCGGTTTAACATTGGGTTCACTTTGGGTTAAAATGGGTCAATTTGGGGGTTTTGACAAAAGTAGGGTAAATTGACAAAATTGGCCCATGGTGTAGTTGGACAAAATGAAATTGGGAATATTTAGGATTTTCTGGAATTTTCTGGGAATTTTTTGAATTTTTGGATTTTTAGGCCAAGAAGGGTATTTTGGGTATTTGGAGGGTATTGGGGGGTATTTTTGGAATCTTTGGTATTTTTGGGTATGGATGATCAATTTGAGTGATGTGGAGATGTTTGGGACTGATTTTGGAAAATTTTGGGTAATTTGGAAATTTTGTAAAAATTTGGGTAATTTCGAGGTTTTGGGTAGGTTTAGTAGGTGTAGGGTCTCGGGGGTCAAAAATTGAAAATTTGGGAAATTGAAGATTGGGTGAATTCAAGTGGGAAGAAATCATTTTGGTTGAGCCATGAAGCCATTTCAAGCCCATATGAGCCATGAAAGGACTCATTTGAGGCATTCAACTATGTTGTTCCTAACCCTCTTAGCGAGAGCTTAGGGGTTAAGGACCATCCATGTGAATCACCTACATGAGTCAGGAGGTTAAGTTGGGTATGGGTGTGGTTTTAGGAAGTGTGTGGAAATGTAGTGTGTAAGTGTAGTGTAAGTCAGCCCCCTCACCAGACCAGGCCACCCAGGGTAGTCTAAGGCGAAAGAGTCTCATAGGAACTCATCCTTTAAACTTCCACATTTGATTTCAACCCTCCAGGTGATTAGGGATCTATGGTCAAGTTTGTGGAGTTTGCAGGGAGTTTAGAAGTGGTTTGAATTTCTAAAAGGCGGGTCCCAATTCTAGTCCTCTAAGACAGTCAAAGGAAAAGTCTAAGGCTAGATCCTAAGTACTAAAGAGAGAAGAGAAGACCTCATCAAAAATGAGGTCAACAGAGCTGTCAGAAAAAGAGGAGAAAAAACATCCTCTCCTTCTAACTTTTCCACCTTCTTCTTCTTCCTATCTTCTACTTCCTAATTTATTAGGGTTCTCTTGAGCTTTTCTCATCAAACCTCTATATAAATTAGTTAGGAAGCCTTTGGAAAAATTTCTGGAGGAGAAGAAACTTCATTTACTTTGGAAAGGAGAGCTTCATCCCACTTGGAAGAGAAAAAGGCTTTGTCTCTTCTAGAAAATTGAGAGCTTCTTCCATCCTTAGATAAGAGGAGAAAGCTAGCTTCATGGATGCATGATAGGAGTTTGGATCAAGCCCTGATAACACTTCATCAAACATCACAAGGGTGAGATTTTTCTTAAAACTCAATGTCATTCCTTTCCTAGCGAACCTTTAGGGCTTTCATTTTAGAGAAACCCATTAAGATAGGAGGATTTTAGCGTTGAATACCCTTACGATTCTATTAGAGTTCCAATCTCGTAAACCATTGATCGCGATGGTAGGAACCCATATTCCCATGGTTTTATGCATCACCAACCTTCTATGGAGAGGTTCTGGTATTTGAGGCTTATAGAATGAAAAAAAAATCCCTTATCCATTTCATTCTACAAGTCCTGGAGGATTATCCTTCAAAAAAAAAAGAAAGAAAATACACCACCTCATTTGCCAAAATTGGTGTTAGCCATGCAACATATCCATAAATCGAAGCCTAGGAATCCTATGTGAGAGAGCTAGGATGAATCTAGCTTGTTAACGAGAACGTTCATTTGCATTGTCTTGCATGCTTTGTAGTGATGTTTTGCATGTAACATTTCTCATGTGTCACTCTGTTCGTTCAACTACGCAAACCTGATTAACCGGTCACTTCGACTCGATCTGACTCTTCGGCCCAATCGACCGCTCAAATCAATTCGTTCTTCCACCCTAGCCTGATCAAACGATCACTTCGGCTCGATAAGCCACGCCAACCAGTTTGACCACACACTCGGTGTGATTGGTCAACCCAGCCCAATCGATGATTAGCAATCCTGATCGATCGGTCAACCTAACATGATTGTTTCCTAAATTTGATTTGATCAGCAACCCAAGCCTGATCGATCGATCACTTCAGCACGATCGGCCAGCCTGGTCTGAACGACAGATCTCTTTGATTTGATAGGCCGCCGAGAGCTGATCGACCAATCATTTCGCTCTGGTCTACCACCCTAACCCGATTGACCCCCTTTCCTGTGAGAACTAACCGAACCAATAAGCTAGGTGGCCAAATTCACTCACATGTAGCATTTTTAACACAAGTGTTTGCATTACTTGCGTGAGATTGTTATATGCTTGCGAAAGAGGTGCATGTGTGCACAAAAATATATATTTTTGATATGTAATGTGTTGAATTCTATTGCATGATGAAAAATCAAAATTTTCCTTTGACTTTTTCTTGCACATGGTGTCTCAATGAGCACCAGTACTTATAATATTAACGCACATATATGCCATCATATGTGTGTGGTTCGATATTTACATATTCTTGGAGAGTGGTGACTAGCATTGGTAGCCCACTAGTGTGTGAACTTTCTAAACAGGGGCATACTGCCTTAAAGCACTTCATATTGTGCGCATTTTTTGGGTCACACTTCAGAGCCACTAAACTTATTGAATCCACAATATGTGCACGCTTCATTGCATCACTTCGAATGTCTCACTAGTTTGTTATTTGCCTTCCGCTTGATACTTATATAGGCATTCGACGCTCGTTGTGATCGCTCGTACCTCGATCGAGTGATCACCATGTGTTGAATCATCTTGCATGCTTGCATGTGCATTTTTCGGTGTCTTAATAGCAACTTAGATTTGCTAGGTGAGCGATCCCGTGTTGGTCATTATTCATTAACAACCATTGGTGCCATGTGAATCTCGAAGAGCAATGCAAGTAATTGCATCAGGACCAACACAATTCTGACTTTGATAAGGTTCCAAGATACTATTGTATGTCACCTTGCATGTTACGGACTCGCATTTGAGAGTCCTAATTTTAGAAATAGTAAAAAAATTATATTTTCTCAACTTATGATATTTGTTCAGTGAAACTAGGCTATATGTAAGGCAAACTTCTTTAAAATCTTTTGGGAGACGTACTTTAGATCCCTTGGATCTTTAGGATGGGGTTTCATACGATAGCTCATACCCCTGCTCTTCACATACACTCTTGTGACTAGGACACTTTTCGTAAGATGGTGTGCTTGGATAAGACTAGGATGCTTAGGTAGTCTTTTTGATTTCTTGGCTATTTTTCTGTACTAGTTTGATTGCCCTAGCCAAGTATCTTTTTGTGAGCTGCCTTTTGTGTGTTTACTAGGTGTGGGCTTGTGCACTAGTATATTAGGGGCAGTTTTTTGTGCAGGGATCCATGCCTAAAAATAAATAAATAAGGGTGATTTTTTACACATTTTCTCTTTTATTTTTGATGGAGTCGCCAGATCTTCTATTATCATATAATTTCCTTTTTTCGTGTAAATCTCGCTTCCATATCATGTGGATGATCTGGAGAAGAGAGGAATTAGAAGACAAGGATATACAACGATGAAGACAAACGAGAAAAAGTACTTGGAGAAATCTCGTGAAGAATACTTTACGTGATAGCCCAAGAGTGTAGGCCTAAAATGAGATCAAATCAAAAATGTCTTAGAGATCATATCCCATATGGGTAGTGGATTATCCATAATCATGGCCTATGCAAAGACATCAATGAAGCGTTAAAGATAGTGACAAGGCTCAAAGGGAGTAGTCAATGAAAGGGAGAAGTGATCCTTAGTAGGTAGAAGTAGCCAAGTTGGGCACCACAGACCCGCCATCCCTGTCCACTATGACCCTTGTTCTACTTAGTCATGATGGTAGTTGACCAAACACGCATAGAGATCCCTGATCAGCAATCTGTGACTTGTGACATCCACAGGAACCTCAGTAGCCTTATGTTCAAAGAAATGATACTCTATCCTATGACTATCAGGTGGACCTCCAAAAGGCGTGACTTATACCTTCTGAATTGGCAAGGATGTTGTTGGAAAGGAAGAGAAAGGGAGGTTCTGCTACATAACTAGAAACACTCTCAGCAAAGGACGTAGACCTCGTTTGGGTCAGGGAAGCCACTAAAGACCTATGTGCACTAGGAAACCACATAAGTATAAATGTATATTAAACTTGTTAGGCTGGAGAAACAAGGGGGCTTCTTCTTAAGACATGTAAATAATGCAATTATCTATTCCAAACCATGGAGGCTCTATTAATTATGACTTGATTTTAAAACCAACTCGAAAGCCATGCAAGAAAGTAAAAGCAGATTTTAAAATTCCTGAATCCTTTAATCCTAAACTTTAATTTATCTTGAAATTTTATTAGGATTTTGTAGAAAATTTATAATTTTTTTTGCCCTAAATTTTAGCTCAAGGTTCTCATTCAAACAACAATCAAATAACGATAGAGCTAATCCAAGCATACAAGCATGTAAGAAAGATAATAAAATAAGCCAAATAAAAAATATGAATATGCTGGTGTTGTTGGGTCAGCTACATATTTTAGATAATAAAACATTAACCATAAATCGCATAAATACACTTTTGGTCCTAATTCTATGCATATATGAGATTTAGAATTAAGGTATAGGACATGGGCCAGCAGTTCTTAGTCCCCGTCATGTGGTTTCACGTGCTTGGTAACTCAGAACCCATGCCTGTACCATATTTCTAATGCAGGATTCTCCTAGGGACTTTAAAATGTATATAGGAACAAGTTGAAAAGAAAAAGGACTCGATCAGCATGAAAACAATGTTAGCAAGAAAGCCAACAAGCAAGCAATGCATATGAGTTGTGCCTTTTTTTTATTGGAGGAGCTAAATAGCACATGCAAACAAAGGGTTAGTAGAAATACTCGCATGCTCCGTCTTTAATGATAGCTATGTGTGTGTATTTATATAGGCATAGTTCTATGCAGAAGAATGCCCTAATATACTACCACTCATATCAAAATCAATAAACATGCAAGCACACCAAAAGCATAAGAAGTGATGTCTGACTAGGGCAACTAAACCAATAGAGAAGTTTAGCCATGACATTGAAAAGACTACCAAGCATCCTAAATCTTAGCCTAGCACACAATTTAACGGGAAGGTGCTCTAAACAGTATCTAAGTGCACAAGTTAAGTCTTCAAGTATGTATGACTTTGATGGGGTCGTCACACCGACCCCGTTCTTAAGGTCCAAGGGATCTAAAGGGTGTCACCCAAGCTGGATTTTGAAAAGGTTTGGCCTTACATATGGCCTAGCTTGCTACATGCATAATTTTAAAATTATGAGGAATGTAATGAGTAGAAAAACAAATTTCTTTTAATTTTAAAATAAGGATCATTAGAGGTACACTCTTAACATGCAGGGTTACACGAGTTAGATCCATTGGATTGTTAGCACAATCATACTTGTGTCAGTCTCAATGATTTTACTTGCATTTCTGGTCAAGATCGACCAAGAATGTAATGCACTTAAGGTATCCGACCAACGTGGGTTCTCTCACCAATCGAGCTTGGCTCACTATCCATTCATGCATAAAGTTGAATATGCAAATAATCATATGATAAAAGTTGTGAGGGGTGTTATGTGAAGGCGGTAACTCAGAAGGGGTGTCGTGGAGGCAATAGCCCAAAGGAATGGGTGTACCATGGAGACAGTGGCCCAAAAGGGTGAGCAGGTCTTGGAGGCAGTGGCCTGAGAGAATGGGTGTTCCATGATGGCAATGACTTGAAAGTGTTGAGTGTGCACAAGGTGTTGTGACTCGGAAGTGGCCATGTCATGGTTATTTTGTGGAGGTACTGATCCAGAAGGGTGGGATGTGCATGGTGTTCAGTGATTCGCAAGTGTGTATGTCGTAGAAGTAGCGGCCTAAGGGAATGAGTGTATCATCAGAGTTATTGACTCAAGTGGTGAGCTTACCTAGAAGACATTGGCTTGAAAGATGCAGGCGTACGTGGAGGCATTGGCTCGAAAGGTGTGGGCGTACTATGGAGTCATTGACTTAAGTAAATGATGATTCTCATTAGAGAGAATCAAACAAATGGGGTGAGTGTATAAATGAACACTCAAAATGCAACTCAAGCATATGATACTCACTATGTAAAATATCATGCAAGTAACATTAATGCACTTGCAAAACACACACTATGTAAGTGAAGTAGGTTGTTAAACCCACTGAGTCGACCGAGATGGTCAACCCAAGGCAACGCAGCTAAGGGGCTCAGTCGGACTAAGGTGGCTAACTGGGCTAAAGTGATTGGTCGACCCGGTTGGGGTGGATAGTCTAACTAAAGTGGTACGTCGGACCGGGTGGCCGTCAGACCAAAGTGTTCAATCTACCGGACCAAGATGGCCAATCAGACCAATGTGATTGGTCAATTGGATCTGGGTGATCGGTCTGACCAAAGTGTAATGATAATCAGGCTAGGGTGGCTTGTTCGAGGCAAAGTACAGATTGTGAAATGCAATACATTAATATGTGTAATTGATAGACATATGACCAAGCCAATTAGTATTGGTTGGCCAATTTATCTAGCATGGGAGACCAGACCCACTGCGACACCACATATAAGGCATACACATAATAAGCTAATCAAGAGGCGTATAGCTGGCCGACCAGTATGATTCGGCTAATTGAGTCATCCAGTGACAGGAGATCAATTGAGCCAGACGATGTCGGGTGGTCGGTCATAACTGCCTTGTATGGGTAACCAATCCTACGAGCAAGCAAACATGCGATGTAATATGCAAGAGGTAATTGATCACATCAATAGTGAACCAAACTCAACTAATACTCCCACAATTGCAACTAGAGTTTTACCTTTTTGATATGCGGCATAGACGCCTCCAGCTTTTGTGAGGAACGTGGAGAACTTCATCCTCTAATCTTTCATAGGAGAAATTCTTCGCCAGTTGTAGAACAAACTAGCTACAAAGCTTTTTCTATCTTACAAGCCCTCCATGATCTTGTAGAGTGGGCTAGCTGGAAGGTTGGAAGTGCCAATGTCGTCGGAAATTGGAATTCCGACCCACTAGGATTTAAAGAAAGGTTGAAAATGGGAATTCACTCAGATTTGCAAACTATTTCACCACAAATGATCATCTTAACCTATGGCTTCCTTTAGCAAATCAACAACATAAAACTAGCATTCTCTACAAACATCCTAGAGTTGAATAAGAAAGATAGTGCAAATGGCTTTAGGAAATCTCATCGTCGCGATGGTTGATCGACATCCAAAGCTTGCGTCTTGGATGAAGCTCTCTTAATTGTATGAGAGAATACGACGCTCCAATAAAGTCTCTTCTACTACTTCTCCGAAGAATGAAGAAACTCTCCTCTAGAAGAAGAGCCCGACGAGATTTTATTAGAGTTCTGAGCTCCAGCGATGTTCTAGCGATCCTTCCTCAAGCTAGGATGAAGTCTTCCTTTAGTGTAGGAGACAAATCACCATGATCGTTTGTTGCCCAATCTCCTCCTCAATAAGGTCCCCTCGTACAATCAGAGGAAGTGGTGGAGGAAGAGGAAGTAGATGAAGAAGAAAGGGGAGATGAAGCAAGAGCTCATGATGGAAGAAGCCTTACTCATTATTTATCTCTCAAGCTTTCTACCTTAGAAGTTCCCACCAAGCATGAAGAAAAAGAGGAAGAAGATGTTCTCAACACTCCCCTTCCAAGAGGATCATAGCTTAGGGACAAGATGAACTAGAGGAGAATAATGGTTGGAGAGAGCCCCAACATTAGTTGTTCCTCCCCCTTTCCATAGGTTTTCATAAAGCCCCCTTTCTCCGAGTGCTTCAAGTGTCCTCAAAAGAGCCACTTGGCTCTCTTAGATCATCCCACACTGATTATTCCCTAATTATCCTCTTAAACATGCACTTTCAAGTCATTTTCGATGGGGTTGGCATAGTTGTCGATGACAAAAAATCAGATAGCCGGGTGACCCAGATTGGTCATGCCTGAGACCCGACATAATTACCTCGGGCTCTCTGTTCGGTTTGCTTAGTCACACCGCTTGAGGGTCCTGGGAACCTTCAAGGATTCGGGCGTGGTCACGAACGAGTCCTGGCATAATTACATCAGACTTTTCGTTTGGGTGGCGTTGTCACTCCACCCTTGGGTGTGGTGACGCCACTTGAGGGCTCTGGGCGCTTTTAGGGAGTTTACGGTGTGGGCACACCAAGAATTGAGCATGGTCAGGCCTGGGATTAGGCATGGCCACGGCCAATCCAGGCATGGTCTCTATGGACCCCTACAAAGGTGGATTTCCAAAATGTCATTTAGAGGGAATTTAGAGTTTTGTGTGAACCTCAAGGACGTGAATATGAATAGAACATTACCCTTGGACTTCCATAGAGGTTGTAAATGCTTTCGATGCTTAAGAAGACATTCCATACGTGTGATGCATCAAAAATGACTGCCAATAAAGGGAGGAGAAAATAATTATTTAATTGCTAACACTTTTTTGCAGGCGCTGCTTAGTTGTCCTCTCGTCGTGCATGGTTCATATGTGTTGTATGATATAACCCATGCTAGCATCTTTTGCTGGTCGAGTGTTTTTTGGATTTTTTAATGTATTTTTAGTAGTCATAGGATTAAGTCTTTATCGAAAATAAAGTATGAGCAAGGGTTCCGAGGTGCATGATGACATGAACCACATGACGGTGACTAGGCGTAGCTGCTTGTTTCTCATACCTTAATTCTAAATTTCATATTCATGTATAGAATTAAGAACTAGACCCTTAGCCAGAAATGAGACAAAAGATTATATGAGCGAGTTATCGAACCGATTCAAGAGAAGATTCAATTCCTTAGCATCTTCAACCATCCTAGAGACTCCTAGAGGCTCCTCATAAGGGGCCAAGTATTGACATTCAGGTTGTATCACCCTACCGATCAATACCGACCAAGCTTATTGATCCATAATTACCAAGCTCAGACGACCAAGTCGATCCATATCAACCAGCATTAGTAGACCGAGCGGATCTCAGCCGACCAAATTGATCTTGCTGATCCAAAGACAATTAAGTATAACTGGTCGAGCCCAAAAGAAGCCAGACTACAAACTTACCCATAATAAAATATTAAAAATGCATGCCTCTTTAAAGCAAGGGTAAAAATTATAATGTTGTAATAGTGCACAATCTCCTCTATAAATAGGAGAATTATTTTATGAAAAAGACACCATTAAATAGTATTCGTTATTTTTGACAATCAGAATCCAATAATATTAGATATATAGACCCCTCAGATCAGGGGATTCGAATCCCTTGTGGAACAATTGACCTTAAAGAAATGCTACTCAAATTGTTAGGCATATTATAGTTGGTTGGAAGCTCCTATAATAGTGTCTCCTCATTAATGAAGGCGAAGTGAGTACGTTAATATGTGCATGAGTTCGTAGGAGAGAGAAAAGAGTACGCAGGTGATGGGCAAGGATAATAATGGTTTTAGACTCTGGGGTGGCAGACGAACCAACGAGGGAACAAACCTTTCAGAAATAAATAGAGTAGTTTACGTACATAGTTTTTCATTGGGACACTGCTATCATCTGTGTAATTACAGCTCCGACATTAAAAAAAAGGGTAAATTATTATTTTACAATAAATATAATAAATATATAAACTTAAAGCGCAAGGAAAAATATATACGCTTTAAGGATATTTTTAGCATGTTCTCCCAATATATATTACTAAAAAAAAGAAGTTTTCACGGTGCATATCTCGCTGCAACAGTACTAACAGCATTTTCAAAATGAGCATTTAAAAAACATACAGCAGAAGTATTTAAAAGTGCTACCTTAAGCTATACAATACTCTTATATATTTTGCCTGGCCTCCTTGCTTCTCCTCACTTTGAGTCACATTCCACTTTTCTCTCGGTGGCAATAAGCATACAATCTACTTGGATTCGATCTCTACTTCGCTAGCACCAGAAGCTTCACCAACCACTCTGATGCTGGAGTACTCATTGACCGCTCTGCCAATGCCGGCATTTGTTTAGGAAAATCATTCTTCGTTTATTCCATAATATATACAGCTTAATTTGTTTTTCTGATTTTGTTAAGTTTTGGGGTTGTATGGCAACGAATGTGCTTTGACTTGAGTGATTTTAGTAAATCATGTAAATTCAGATTTTAATAAACCTGGGTCGTTAAATCCCAAAAATAATATGACATGAGCTTTTCTAAATCTAGTTAAGTTCAACAAAATTGTTTGGTAACTTCTATTAAGCTTTATGTTTGTTACTAAAAATTTAGTTAAATTTATGATATAAATTAATTATAAATTTAATTAATTTGAATTTATAACTAATTTAAAATTATACTAATTAATTATTAATTTTTCACTAAACAAATAATTATTGTCAAAAAAATTAATAAACTAATTATTTATTAAGAATTAATTTAGCACTTATAAATTAAAAGGTTTGTTTGGGGCACCTGCAGTTATTAATAAGCTGTTGCGCAGAAGGTGTCACAGGAAGTTGCTGCAAATAAGATGGCTAGCTGTTTGTTTTTTGCTACTTCAAAACAGCTGTGCAACAATTGTTTCTGGACAAATCAACATTTTGCCCCTGTGTAATACAGTTTGTAACAGAACTATCATAACAATATATTTGATACTTGAGAAGCAAAAATTTATTTCAGAACAGTACGAAAAATTAAATATACATAATTCTTAACAATGAGTATCATGATTACTAAAATAAAAAAAGACTATTAAAATAACATTTAATTATATGATAATATTATTTTTAAAATTCAAACAACGTATGTCATGAGCTACACCGTCGTTCAAGGATACTTTCCATGCTCGGTCACTATTGATGGTAGCATCTTCTAGCCTATCTAACGGGAAGAAGTCACAATTTTCTGCAATTCTCCGCGAACACCTGTAGAACTGTCTCCCGTAATTATATGGCTGACGTGACATCAACAGGGAAGTCTGAAGTCGAGAATGGCACAACAATCCTCGGGAGGTCCCAGAAATCCTAGAACTCATCTTTCCTAAATGCTTTAAATGATAATTCATTAGTCATAACATGAGTAGAAATTGATAAAAAAAGTAATTAATTAAAGTTTTGAGCATGTGTGAGGTCTCAGAAAACTCAGTATATCAACCAACGAATCTGTCGTTATATAAAGACAACAAACCTTTTAACTAAAAAGGGTTCTTGGTCGTTTTTAACCTATGTAACACCAAGCTCGTGCATGTCACATATGCTGATCACCAAAAAAGATCATCCAAAAGAACCTCAAGAGTTGCAGCACAAAAAAGAAGAGAGGAACTTGGTTTCCTTCATTGGGATTTCACAAGTGACACAACCAACATCGACTAACATACCATTTAGAAGAACGAAGAAGGTCAAACGTCTTATCATGGACCTCTCAGATACACTAAAATTAAAACAAAAGAAATACAAATGAAAAACAAATACTTACAAATAGCGTAAAAATTCAAAAATTCAATATCAAATAAAGTAAGAAGGAAAAAAACTTAAACTAAATAATATACAAATATTATTTAATAAAATACAAATAATAATACAATGAATACTTGAATCACCCTCTAACTATCGCATCGGTAATTTGTTCTCTAAATTGTCACCTCGTTTGCACCTTTCTCTTCTTTAGTATAGGTGGTGGATTCATTCTGAAGCTGTGACAAAGATGTCCAAGAAGATACTCAAATGTCTTCGCAAGTACATGCTTATGATCCTCTTCCGCCCTACAGAAGTCGATATCGTTGCGAAAAGGATGCCACTGAATGTAGTTTTGGAGAGCCACTGTAGTAATCACAATGTGCACATGTTTGGGAAATGATTAAGATGACATATCTCGAAGTATAATCCTTTGCTTCTTTCAAAAACCAAAAGTCCTCTCAATGATACAACGTGAGGAATGTCTTTTAATAAACATTTCTTTTCTACCATGTTACATTGTTGGCTTGCTTAAAGTCAGGTATGTGGTATCTCATATCAGGATAGGACTTGAGATACCCTCATTGCAACAAATATTTAGCATTAACCAAATAATATTTAATTGATATATATTGCATGATTAGTATTGAGGGAAAAGTGAATTAAGAGAGTGGCTCAGTCACATGGATACTAGTGGGTGGATGTGGGAAGTTGTACTTTTTATTCCGTGTTGTAGCTTTGAAAATTCTACTGTCATGTGCACTGTTATCTCAGTCGGACATGATAAAAGTGAAGCACATGTTGAAGTCACGTATGACCATGAAATTCTGTGTGAGGGACCCTCAACGGCCAATGAATATGTTCTTCTCATTATGTGGAACGCATGCATCAATGTGTCTTCCATCAATTACTTCAATATAATTCTGGAAAGATAATAATGAGTTACAAAATAACGTTATTTTTTTTTTAATTGAAAGTTATAAATTTAAGAGATTATCTTATAGAATCGCATGTACCATGCATCGTGTGAAATCTCAATTGGGGACCGTTCAAACGTATGATCTATTGCTTTTATGACTTTAAATAAAATCTTACAAGTGCATTCAAACCCATCGAGAGGTATCTACAAATTATTTCGAAGAAGTATTGAAATCACTTCATTGCAACTCGCATTAATTCATTCTGCGATAATATGTAGGGAGTTATCCTGAACACCTCTCTGAAGTCGTCCTAGAAGAGCCATGAACTTCATGATTTTTGTTTAGTTCCTCCAACAGATCGTCGAATACCTCCTGTGTCATGCATATTGCTATATCTCGTTGGGGTAGCCCACAAAATTCCCAACTCATTTGTCCCCAGCATATGAGGATGTCATGCAATAAGAGCACTTTATGTATGAGTTGTTATGTTTGTACATCAAGCATACAATAGCTACAACTCTTCTGTTGTGCCTTTCACTAGTGGCAGCCATGTAGATCAGTATCGTACTAACTAACACAGAAGCATCAATGAATTAGCTACAATAATATAAGGTTATAAATAACATTATAAACATATAAGCATCACTGAATAAGCCATGTCCCAAGTAGCTGAAATACCTAAAGCAAAATGAAAAAAAAACAAACAAATATAAATTTCCTATGCAATTATAAATAAAAAAAGTCCCTCAAATGTTCCTGCTAACATAACAATATCATAGGTACAACACCCTATGATCATCGGGTATCTTGACGAAAAAATCTCTTCGAGTCGGATCTTCAAGCAACTCTATCGCAAAAAAGTACAACACCAAGTCCTCGGAAATTTCTAAAGTTGCATTCAAAATTTGAAGGATTCAGTTATGCGTGAAGCCACCAGCTATGATGTCTGGCATCTAAGGAAAGCAGCTCTCACTTTATTTTTATTCTCAACCAGCAGCCGCTTAGAAATACTGTTGGGCTCAATTTTATCGAGGTCCGGGCTGGGGAGTTTAATGGAATCACCCGATTGGTCGGCTCCCAATTTCTCAGGGGTGCCCCAAAACCCTATCTCACTAGAGGCACATCAATGTTGCCCATTGTCACGACACCCACAAATAAACGATCCAACTTCCCCTCCAACTCGAGATTGGTTTCACTGAATTTAAATTCTTTTTGCAATAGGCACCACTCACAAATTCATACAACATCTACTTCAATTTAAAAATAAAATGAAAATTGACCAAATTATGAGAAATTTCAAAAATGCTTACCGCTTGTTTTTTATTTACTTCTTTTAGCCCACCACTTATTGGAAGCATCAATCGTTCGTTTCACTGGATCCCACCACAAGCTCGTTGTTCCTTGTTTCAAGTTCCTCCAAATTTTCCAATCATTCTTGAACTGATCCCACTTGTTTTTTAATTGTATTATATAGTTCTCTTTTCTTATACTTTCGTAGAATTTTTTATAATATTTTGCACCTCATTGTTCAAATAGTTTGTAGGCATATTTCCTAGATCGATCTCCTTGAGGCAAAGGTTACATAATACTATTTTTATTTCTTTGTCCCATGTTACGAGTGAACCACCCTCTTTGGCCTTAGTCATTGTATTACTAGGATGAAAAAAATAAATTAACATAAATAAGAATGCAACAATAACAACACATCCATATACCATACCACCACACACACTGCACCACACCACAACAACACATCCACACACCACACCTTCACACACACCACCAAACCTCCGCACCTCCACACACCCACCACACCAAATCTCCATCACACACGCCACCATACCACTCCACAACAAAACATCCACACACCACACCACAACACCACTACACACCCCACCAAACCGCAACACCAACACACCACTCCACAATAGCACATCCACACACCACACCATCACATACACCACCACACCTCCACGCATCCACACCTCCATAGAACCCACCACACCACAACACCATCACACCGACCACCAAACTACTCCATAAAAGCACATCCACACCACCACACCTCCACACACCCCGCTCATATTCAAACACACCACCACACCACAACACCATCGCACACACCACCACACCACTCCACAAAAGCACATCCAAACACCACACCAACACACCTCCAGACACACTACCACACATCCACACATTCACGCACCTCACTCAAACCACCACGCCACAACACCATCACACATATCACCACACCACTCTACAACAACACATCCACACACCACACCACCACACACACCACCACACGTCTACACACTACCACACCACAACACCATCAAACACACCACCACACCACTCCATAGCAACACATCCACACATCACACCACCACACACACCACCACACCACTCCACAACAACACATCCACCCACCACACCATCACACACACAACAACACCTCCACGCACACCACCATACCTCTACACCTTCTCACACCCCACCACACTATCACTCACACCACCACACCACTCTAAAACAACACATCCATACACTATTTCCAAAACTTAAAGAGTTTGGTCAAGAGGATTTTCAGATAAGTCTTTATCTTTGTTATAACATTTGGTTTTTAATTAAGACTTCTTGTGTTTTCACTATCATTTCTACTTTTAAACCAAGTTGTGATTGTATTTTCTCCATGAATTCTGAGTAGTTTTCTCTATCATTTTCCTTAAAATGATGAAGTGATAAAGATATGGAAGAATGTTGTGTGAAGTATAAGAAATCAATGTTGGAAGAAGTTGTGATGATTTAAAACCTTATACTTCATTTACTTCTTGATTTGGTCAATTAAGATGTTAAATTTTTTTGTGAGAACATGTATAAACCGGTATGGTATTGTATTAGTCAACAATTGGTAAGAATCACATGAAATTATATGGGTGAGAATGTAGTTCATATGATTGAATGCAAATAAATAGGGAGATATATTTTGATGGGTGTAGAATAAGAGGACCTTAGAGTGACAGGCTAAAGTCTCCAATTTGATTTATTGTTTTATGTTTTGATACGAGATGTTAGCCCCCGGGTAGAGGGAGAAGAGGGAACTCTAGAACGAGAGCAAGTATCTTTTCTGCCTAACCTGTCTTTAAGATTTATAAAACAATAGATTAACCTATGTTCTTTATAACATCTCTAATAAGAGTAAAGAATATAATTGCTTCTCTTTGACACAACACATTTAACATACTTCTACAACAAAATTCCATGAATTATTACTGATTCATAAAAAGGAAAAAGATATTTCATTTGCATTAGTTTTCATCTTAAAAAAATTTAGTTAACGTAGTTGCTTACTTTCATTTCAAGTTATAAAAATTAACAAAAAGAATCAAATTTTATTTCCTAAAATATTATCTTTAGTTTGGTTAAGATATTTTCTAAAAAAGTAAAAGTTTATTTTTCTATTTTCTTTGCTAAAAATATAAATTTATGTTTAACACTTTCCCTATGGGTTTGATATCTCGGGGCTTAATCAGAAAGTCCTATATTACTTGATAACGATACTTACACTTGCGTAGTATCCCATTTTAAAATCTCATTTAAATCTCTTATTTATATTGGCATCACGTTTTTGGCCTCGTTGTAAAGAAAAAGATATCATTAAAAAGAATTATCAATTCATATATAAAACATAAGCATAAATATCAGGGATCGGGTTTTGGCACCGTTGCCAGGGAAAGAAAGAAAATTTTAAGAAAAAATAGTTTTTACTTTTTAAAGTCTTATTTAAACTTGTTAGATTTATTTTAGGAAGTTGTTATTTTTGTTGTGATTTTATTTTATTATGTTTTATAATAGTTTATGCATAGTTCAGGTTCTGAAGAACTTGTGTCTTACGATACTTAATTAGAAGGAACTATAAGAAAAATTAGAAAAATTAAAAATACATAAAAAAATAAAAATATTCAAGAAATGGCAAATCAAACTAATCAAAATGCTGAAATTCATCTAAAATTTAGACCTCTAAGAGATTATGACAACCATACAGTAGATGAACTTCATGGAAGTATTCAAAGTCCTGCTGTAGTGGCTAATTCATTTGAACTTAAACCTGTTATTATCCAAATGGTATCTAATAATCAGTTTGGGGGAGCACCAACTAAAGATCCAAATTTACATTTTGCTAATTTTCTAGAATTGTGTGCTACATTTAAATATGATGGTGTTTCGGATGATGCTATTAGACTTAGACTTTTCCTTTCTCATTAATGGATAAAGCTAAGATTTGGTTACATTCGTTAACACCTGGATCTATCAGAACTTAGGTGATTTATCGCAAAAGTTTCTTGCTAAATATTTTGCACCATCAAAGACTGCAAAGCTTAGAAATGGTATTATATCTTTTTGTCAGTTTGAAGGGGAATCTATTTATGAAGCATGTGAATGTTTTAAAGATCTCCTAAGAAAGTTTCCACATCATTAAATACCAGATTGGTTAATAATTCAAACTTTTAATAATGGATTATTTGGATCTCTTAGATCTATTATCGATGTCGCAGCTGGTGGTTCATTGATGTCTAAATAATTTAATGATGCTTATCTTTTAATTGAAGAAATGACTACAAATAATTTTCAATGGCCTTCTGAGAGGGTAAATCCTAAAAAGGTAGCCAATAATCATGAATGTGAAGCTTTTGCAATGCTAGCAAATCAATTGCTACAATTTCAAGGAAGATAGACTAATTTGGAATGAATTTTTCTCAACCAATTTAAATGATTAAAGAAAATTCATTAGGTTAAATGGTATATTCTCAAATATCATTAGAAACTTTGAATTCCATAAATAAACCTAATAATTCATATTCTAATTATTATAACCCAGGTTGGAAGAGCCATCTAAACTTTAACTGGAATACCAACAATCAAGGTGGTAGTAATCAACAATGGGGGAGCAATCAGGTAAACCCATTAGGGAAGTGAAGAACTAAGGTAATAATAATTATTGACCTACTTATCCTTCAGGTTTTAATAATGCTTCACAATTTAAGGATAAGTTATCTATAGAAAAAGTGGTGTTACAAATGGGAAATCAATTGCAAAGTCAAGAAGTTACAATTAGAAACATTAAGTAATAAATCTCAAGGAACACTTCCTAGTAATACAGAGATAAATCGAAGCGATAAAAATAAAGAACAAGTAAAAGATGTTCAACTGAGAAGTGGACGAGAGTTGAAAGGTAGAGTTTAAGAAGAGATTGAAGAACCAAAATAGGACGCTCTGAAAGGTTTGGAAAGACCTATTTCTATACTGAAAGTTGATTTAGAAAAGCCACCACCACCATTTTCTCAGAGGCTTCGACAACCAAAGTTGGATAAGCAATTTTCAAAATTCTTGGAAATTTTTAAGAAACCTACAATTAATATTCTATTTGTTGAAGCCTTAGAAAAAATGTCAAGCTATGTGAAGTTTATGAAGGATATTCTCAACAAAAAAAGGAAGTTTGAAGATAATGAAACTGTTGCACTTAGTGAAGAGTACAGTATAATGACTCAGAAGAAACTTCCTGAAAGGCTTAAAGATCCTGGTAGCTTCACAATTCCATGTGTAATCAGAGATAGATTTTTGGGAAAGTTTTATGTGATTTAGGTGCAAGCATTAACCTTATGTCATTATCTATATCTAAATGACTGGGATTATGAGAAATAACCCTAACTATTATAACTTTACACTTAGCAGATCCTTCGATAACATATCCTAAAGTAGTTATAGAAGATGTTTTAGTAAAATTTGATCAATTTATCTTGCCCATTGATTTCATTATGCTTGATATGGAGGAAGATAAAGAGATACCAATTATTTTGGAGAGACCTTTCCTAGTTACAAGAAGAGCAATGATGGATGTGCATAAAGAAGAATTAACTATGTGTGTTAATGATCAAATTGTGACATTTAATATTTCAAAATCAATGAAATATCCTGCAAAAGGTAAAGCTGATGAACGTTTCAGAATGGATGTAATAAGATATCTAAATAAATGTCATTTTAAAGCAACTTATCAAGAGAATTTTGAAAGTGAAAAGTTGGAACATGAGCAAGAAGAGGAAACATAATATTTTGATGATTTTATTGAGGAAGATTTAAATTATTTTTAAGAAAGTTTTGAATTTTTAGACTTGACAAAGAAAGATGAATCTTTTAGTTCATAAATTGAAAAACCTCTAGAACTTGAATTGAAATTACTTCCTGGACATTTAAAATATATCTTCTTAGGTGATTCCTCAACTTTGTCTGTTATAATTTCCTCAAAATTACGTTTGCTTAAAACTTTAAAGGAATATAAGAAAGCCTTTGGATGGACCATAGCTGATATTAAAGGAATCAATCCTTCAATTTTTATGCACATAATCCTTATGGAAGAGAACTGCAAAACCATGGCTGATCCTCAAAAGAGATTAAATCATATTATGAAAGAAGTTTCTAAGAAAGAAATTTTAAAGTGGTTAGATGCTGAAATTATCTACCCTATTTCAGATAATCCATGGGTCAGTCCTATTCACTATGTTCCAAAGAAAGGAGGAGTAATTGTAATTGTTAATGAAAAGAATAAACTAATACCAACAAGATAAGTTACAAGGTGGCGAATATGCGTTGACTATAGAAAACTAAATCATTTATACTTCCCTTTCTTGATCAAATGTTGGATAGACTAGATGGGCATAAATACTTTTATTTTTTGGATGGATATACTGGTTATCACCAAATACAAATTGCTCTTGAAGATCAAGAGAAAACAATGTTCACCAGTCCTAATGGTACATTTACTTTTAGAAGAATGACCTTTGGTTTATGTAATGCCCCTGCTACATTTCAAAGATGTATGATGACTATTTTCTGTGATTTAATTGAAAAAGGAATTGAAGTATTTATGGATGATTTTTCATTGTTTGTAATTTCATTTGAATCATGTTTACAACATCTATCTATAGTTCTTAAATGTTGTGAAGAAATAAACTTAGTCTTTAATTAGGAAAAATGTCAATTTATGGTAGCATAAGGAATTGTTTTGGGACATCAATTTTTAGAAAAAAATTATGGAAGTAGAACCTGCAAAAATTCAAGTAATCGCTGCCTAACAAATTTAAGAAATTAGGAGTTTTTTAGGACATGCCGGATTCTACAGGAGTTATATTAAAGACTTTTCAAAAATTCCTAAGCCTTTATGTCAATTATTGGTAAAAGATGACATTTTTAATTTTAATGAGACTGCCTAAAAGATTTTGAATTATTAAAAGACAAATTAATCATTGCACCACTTTTTGTTTCACTGGGAAAAACCTTTTGAGTTAATGTGTGATGCAAATGATTATGCTATTGGAGTTGTTTTAGGACAAAAACATGATAAAATAATCAAATTAATCTACTATGCTACTAGAACTCTTAATGAAACCCAAATTAGTTATACCACAACTGAGAAAGAGTTATTAGTAAAGTATATGCTTTTGATAAATTCAAATCATAATTAATTGGAAGTAAATGTGTGTTGCATATTGACCATTCTTCTATTAAATATTTAATGAAAAAGAAAGATGCAAAACTAAGACTGATAAGATAGATTCTTCTTTTTCAAGAATTTGACTTTGAGATAGTAGATAGGAAGGGTGCTGATAATCAAATTGTTGATCATCTGTCCAGGCTTGAAAATAAAAAATCTCTTTGTATTGATGAAGAAATTAATGAACATTTCTCTGATGAAAAATTGTTCACTATTAATGAGTGGTGTGTTCCACGATATGCCAACATTATGAATTTTATAGTGACATAATACCCTACGGTTTGACATACCAACAAAGGAAGAAATTTTTATCTGAAGCTAAGACTCATTTTTGGGACAACCCATTTTTATATAAACAAGGAAAAGATCTAATTATTCGAAGCTATACGCCATTAGAAGAAACTTATGAAATTATTCAAAAATTTCATGATTCAGATTTTGGGGGACAATTTGGTGTTGATAAAACTGCATATAAAATTCTGTAATCTGGATTTTATTGGCCAACAACTTTTAAGGATGTTAATGGTTATAATTAAAATTGTGATCGATATTAGCGTGTAGGCAATATTTCTAGAAGAAGTGAGATGCCCTTCAATTATATGTTGGAAGTTTAAATATTTGACATTTGGGGATTTGATTTCATGGGACCTTTCATACCATCTTTCAAAAATTTATACATATTGCTAGCAGTTAACTATGTATCTAATGGATAGAAGATGTTGCTTTACCTCGATGTGATGCTCAAAGTGTTGCAAAATTTTTAAGAAAGAACTTATTTAGTAGATTTTTGAATGCCAAGAGTAATCATAACTGAAAGAGAAAGTAATTTCAGAAATGCAATCATGGAGAAATTAATAAGGAAATATCATTTAATCCATAAAATTTCTACTGCTTATCATCCTCAAACAAATGGTTTGGTTGAATTATCCAATCATGAAATTAAAAGAATTTTTAAAAATATGTTAATTAAAATAAAAAGGACTGGTCAATCAAACTGGATTTTTCTTTATGGGCTTATAGGACTGTATATAGGACTCTTATAGGAATGTTCCCATATAGACTAATTTTTGAGAAAGCTTGTCATTTACCAGTTGAACTTAAGAATAAAGCATATTGGGCTATTAAAGAGTTTCAATAATAATTTAAAGGATTTTGGGGATAAATGATTATTGAAATTAAATGAGGTTGAAGAGATAAGGAATGAATCATATGAAAGTGCTAAGATATATAAAGAAAAGATGAAGATGTGGCATGATCGTAGGATTCTGAATAAAAATATAAAGTCAGGGCAACAAGTTTTGTTATATAATGCCAGATTGAGATTATTTGCTGGAAAACTTAAGTCCAGGTGGATGGGCCCATTTATTGTAATAAAAGTTTATCCCTATGGAGCTATGGATATTAAAGATCCTAAAACTGAGAATATATTTAAAGTAAATGGTCATAGGCTAAAACCTTATTTCTCATTAGATCAACTTAAACTTGATGAGAATTTGATGTTGGGTTACACAAATTAAGTGTTGGGGTATGTCGGGCTAACGACGTTAAACCAAGCGCTTTGTGGGAGGCAAATCAAAGTTATCGATGTGCTTTGTTTTATTTTTTTTTTGAGTGTTTGTTGATTTGTTTGAAGTAAAAAGTGGTAGTAAGTTGATTATATTATGTTATTGGAGATTAATATGACCTTAATTGATAAAATGGATGAGTTAAAATGAGTTTTTGGATGTTTAGCAGACCTGTGCTGAAATGAGCACTGGCAGCTAAGCGCCAGCAGTTGGCGCTTAGGCGCCAGAGTTACAAAAAATGTGAAAAACGTGTTTCTGGAAGCCATTATCATGGGGAAGCTGCATGACACCTTATTTAGTAGTTTGTAAACGTGGGATGCCAATTTTAGGCCGTCTAAAGTCTATAAATAGGAACCAGATTAAAGGAAATTCATCCCATTCCAAATTTATATCCTAAAATCTTACATAAAGTTAGAAAAACGTCTTCTTGCGAGAGTGAAGTTAATAAGAAGGAGGATGCAAACAAGAAAAAGTTCATTTGTGAGAGTGCGCAAGGGTTATATAATAGATTTCTAGTCGTTAGTATTCAAGGAATAATAGAGAAGATTGCAAAAATTAAGGTTGATGTTGCGTCAATCGAAGTAAAGGTAAATGAAACTAAAGTACATTTAGACATATTGGATGGCAATTTAAGATGCAATTTAGTCATACTAGTCATGTTGAAGAAGCCGATAAAGCGATGTTTTTGAAGAACAAGTGGATAGAAGAAGATTCAGTAAGAGTTTTCAACCATCGCCCATTCTATCAAATCTATATATCAAATGGTTCAGAAGGAACTAATGGAGGTTCTGGATATGTTCCACCTAATGGAGAATGGAATTAAGTTCTATATTGTGTTAAGTGATAATAATTTGTTTTATGTGTTAGACAGTCGTGTTAAGTGTTAGAGTTTAGTGTTTTATGTATGTTGTGTGTTATAAATGTGTTTTTGTTTTAAATTTGTGTTCAGTGTTTTGTTTAAGTGTTTAAATATGAGTAGTAAAGATGAGATCTTATCCAAGGATATTGGATTAAAGACTTGGAATTTGTATTTGTAATTTGTATTTTTTTTAGTAAGTAAAAATTTTGTGTTTTGTGTAAACCGTGTGTTGAATCCATATTTAATCTATAGAAGTGTAATTCTCAGATATGAAGATTATAATGTGATAATATATTATAATTTAGGGTTGATTAAGTGATCGAGAAAGTATATTTAACTAAAAAATCAAAAATAACGATTTCGCAGCTAAGCAACAAGCCCCCGCGCTTACGCGTCAGTGCTCTGCTACTAAGCGCTGTACTTTCGCGCTTAGGTGCCTGTTCGTGAAATTCAGTTTTCAAGTTTTAAAAACCCAAACAATCACAAAATTTTTATCTCATTGTCTTCTACCTTCGGCGTTTGTGACATAAGAGGTTAGGGAATCGCAAAGTTTTGCGATTTTTTAGCCATTTTAAGTGGAACTTCCTAGATTTGATCTTCTTGAGGTATGAGCACTGCTCTTAAGTAGAAATTTTTTATTTTCACCATATAGTTTGAATGCATTTTGGAGAAATCCAAAAATCACTATTCATGGTGAAAATTTGAGAAAAAACTTCAGAAATTACTTTGATTTAGTAGTTTAAACTTTTGGAAGTTATGTTTAATGATTTTAAGTCGAATTTGGGATTTATAGTGATTTTTATACAAATTATAGAAATGGAACCAAAGAGGAGCAAGTCAAAATCCACTTTTGATTCAAACAAGTTTGTAAGCTCGAAGGCTCAAGATCGATATGTGCAAGTGTTACAATCACGTAAACCGATTCAAGAGCGAGGCTTTGATAAGCCAGGTGGAGTAATTGAAGATATGATCATTAATCGACTTTGGGACAAATTTTGTTGTTTCACGACTGTGATAGTTACTTCTATTGTACGAGAGTTTTATGCAATCTCTCAGAATTAAAAGAAAACTTTATGTTAGTCCGAGGACAGTTGGTACATTTTAATCCCGAGGTAATAAACGAGTTTTACCTATTGTCGCCTAGTACATTTAGTTTCTATTCGAATTATAATCCAACAGAGGAAGAATTGGATGAAATTATTTCTACTTTGACTGATGGAAGGGGATTATGGAAAATAAGTAATGAGAGAAGAGTAAACTTACTTTCTTTAAAGTTGAATGCCACCTCTAAGGTCTGACAATATTTCATATCATCCAAATTGCTTCCTACAAATCATCTGAGTGAGCTAATTAGAGAAATAAAAACATTGAACTATTGTATTTAGCAGGGGAAAGCAACATAAATTAGGAAGAATATTTATGATTGTATTTGGATGTCTGCTAGATCTACGACCACTGCAAGTGTGGGATTTGCTTCCCTTATACATTCGTTGTGTGAGCGGGCTGGTGTTAGATTTGAAAATTTGGAAGAGGTCCTTCAGCGTCTTAAGCCTATTACCAGTATGAATGTGAAGACCTATGCTGAGCATTCACTTTTTGGCTAGAGAGGAGGATTCTCAAGAACTTCCAGTGCATCTACTTCTGCTTCTTCTACATCTCGTGCTTCCACATCTCAGGCTTCATCAGGCTAGTTTTCTGATTCGCAGACTGAGCTTTTAATGAAAATGAAAGATAATATTAATTATACTGTGGATATAGTTCATGATATATAAGGGAAAGTAGATCATATTGGGGATTATCTTCAGAGATACAGTGAGTATGAGGAGAATTATCACAGTTTTATGGGTAAATTGATCATAGGAGATTGTAGTGTTGGGCTACCCTCTCAACCACACTTTACCCCATATGAGCCTACTCGTACCTGGAATGAAGAAGATGAGGATTAGGATTTATAGTTTGTGTGTGTTGTGGATTGTTATGTTTTGTTTTATGTTGGACTTTGTAGTTTATTTTATGTCGTGAACTTTTTAGTATGGTTGTTATGTAGACTTTATTGATGTAATAGTTAGTAAATTACTTTAATTTGTTTTTATGTTATTTGTGTATGTTGTGTAATGTGAATGTTTCGTGTCTTTGTGGTAGTAAATGTGTTAGTGAATTTTTAGTGTATTTTTTTTGTTAGTTATAGAACTTATTCCAGAAACTTTTTAGGAAGGTTTAAAACACAATAAAAATCCACTAATTAAATTTCATACTTAAGTTCAATTTACTATTATATATGCTTTAGTTGTAGATTTTTCTTTAAGTGTGTGAATTTGCGTTTATTTTCTCCAATACTTTAGAAGTCTTTTGAATTTCTTTTATAAAATGAAAATTTTTAAAAATTTGATCTAGTTATTTTCATTCATGTTTTTAATACCTGCATATTCCGGATATAAAAATTCCTGTAAGTCTAATATTTATAGTTTTTAATTCCTACAAATGTATTTTCTTACTATGCTTAAATGTTTTATCATAACAAAAATTTTAAAGATTGTAGGGAATGAAAAATAATTTTCAAAAACTTAAATTTTATTTGTTCTCAAATTTACTAAAATTTAATTTTGATTGAAAAATAATTATGTGTATGAAATTATATTAGGGAAGTAAAATTTTGAATATAGAAATGAGTAAGAAATTTAGTTCAAATCTATAGTAATGATGAAAAATTTAAAGTAAAATTTTCTTAGTGAAGAAATGATAAATATTTTGTAACTATCTTTAGTAGGAAAAGTTGTATTTTTGGATAAAAAATAAAAGGATTAGACTTTTATTTTTGATATAAAAATTTCTTTTAATAAAAATAATTTTCAAAACTTTTATTATATTTTTAAGTTAAAGATATACATCTACCTTACTTTAGGAAAGAAATGGTGGAATTCAAAATCATTAAAGGCCTATCCAGATATAGTAATCATTACCTTATTAAAAAAAAAAGAAAAGAAAAATTAAAAAGAGTGTGTACAAAGGAAGGAGAAGCTTGAGGATTTAAGGGCCTAATCAAAAATTGGTTTCACACCTGATTTTCCTAGAGTATAAGATTTGAGAAAATCTTGAAGCTTTTGAATATAATATAGTCAGTAAAATTATTTTTGGTAAATATTTTTAAGTAAAGAAAATAAAATATCTAAGTCTTATATTTTGAAATATCTACAAGTATTTATGAATAAGATAGGAACTAATATTTTTCTTTCACCTTTAATTAAGATATTTCTAACTTTAAATTGGACTCATTTACTAAAAATTTTTCTAAGTTAGACTGCTACATTTCTAAAACAAAATTTTAGAAACTTCTAAAGAAACTCGTCACATAATTTACTTGTATGATTTTTATATGTTTATAGTGTCACTTAAGGACAAGTAACATTTCAAGTTTGGGAGATTTTGATACACCTAAAAAATATATTATTTTTATGCATATTTTTTATACCTATTTTTGATGATATTGCACTTTAATGGAAGGTATTTTGTGTAGTTTATTGCAGATATAATTAAATGGATGAATGTGATGAAAGAAGTGAAAAAGGATCAAATTTGGAGCAAAAATGAGGAAAATTGAAAAAGTGATATGTGGCAGCTAAGCGTCGGAACCCGCACTTATGTGTCAAGTTCCCACGGCTGTGCGCCCAGATCTGGAGCTTATATGCCAGAAGCTCCGTGGTTAAGGCTAAGACCTCGCACTTACGCGCGGCGGTTACTAAAGAGGATTTATTTTATTTTTGGTGCCATTTTGAAGAGGTATTTGAGGCATCTCTTGGTAAGAACGTGGGTAACTTCCTATTGACGCCATATTCAATTCAAAATACTCTTGAACGGATGCATCTCTTGGAAGATACAGTGAATCTGGACATAATTTGAAGAGATAGGAAGGCACCTATTGGAAAATTATAAAAAGAAGACTTATAAATCAGAAATGTGGTTGTAGTAGGAGAGTATGGTTTGTGTTTATTGTGTTAGAAAGTTATTGTAGTAACACTCTACTCAACTTCACCATTTTTACTTACTTTATTATAATTTGTATTGGGATTAAAAGTGAGAATTGGAGTCCTTAGAGTTGGGCGCCAACCTCTAAGGAGTATTGTAAAGGAAGGTAAAGTTTTCAAAGGAACTTGAAGAGTTTGATGGAGAGCATTTTTCAGATAAGTTTTTATCTTTGTTATTATATTTGGTTTTTAGTTAAGACTTATTGTGTTTTCACTATGATTTCTACTTTTAAACCAAGTTATGATTGTATTTTCTTTATGAATTCTGAGTAGTTTTCTTTATCTTATTCCTTAGAATGATGAAGAAATAAGATATGGAAGAATGTTGTGTGAAGAATAAGAAATCAATGTTGGAAGAAGTTGTGATGATTTAAAACCTTGCACTTCATTTACTTCTTGATTTGGCCAATTAAGATGTTAAAATTTGTTGTGAGAACATGTAAGAACCGGTATGGTATTGTCTTAGTCAACAATTGGTAAGAATCACATGAGATTATATGGGTGAGAATGTAGTCCATATGATTGAATGCAAATAAATAGAAAGATATACTTTGATGGGTGTAGAATTAGAGAACTTTAGAGTGACAGGCTAAAGCCCCCAATTTGATTAATTATTTTATGAGATGTTAGCCCCCGGGTGGAGGGAGAAGAGAAAACTCTAGAGTGAGAAAACTCCATGACTTATTATTGGTTCATAAAAAAGGAAAAGATATTTCATTTGTATTAGTTTTCATCTTACAAAAATTTGTTAAAGTAGTTGCTTACTTTCATTTCAAATTATAAAAATTAATAAAAAGAATCGAATTTTATTTCCTAAAACATTATCTTTAGTTTTGGTAATATCTTCTCTAAAAAAGTAAAAATTTATTTTTCTGTTTTCTTTGCTAAAAATATAAAATTATATTTAACACTTTCCCTGTGGGTTCGATATCTCGGGGCTTAATTAGAAAGTTCTATATTACTTGATAATGATATGTATACTTGCGTAGTATCCCATTTTAAAATATCATTTAAATATCTTATTACATTGGCATCAATTTTTTGGCTTCGTTGTAAAGAAAGAGATATCATTAAAAAGAAGTATCAATTCATTTATAAAGCGTAAGCATCAATATCAGGGATCATCCTCCCAACAAGATTGTAGTTAATCATAACAGTTCATTTGAGGAACTTTGAGAAGAAGGGAGACCTACTAGGTTATGAATTATCATCCAACACCAAGTTCCAACTCAACTACAACAATAAATTCACTAAAATATCATATTCTCACTTAAATCTAACACCAAAATTCAACTCAAAAACAAAATCATTCACAGTTACAGAAAACCAAAACACCAGCAGAAACAGACCCCCGTCATCTTAAATTCTCACTCAAATATCAATTTCTCACTCAAATACAACACCAAATTCCAACTGAAACATCAAAATCAATGCATCAGTAGCCAAAACTGCTCCATTTAAATATATAAAAATCTCAAAAAATTGAAAAAATCACAAATAATGGGTGTTATGCATAAATCATGAGAAACCCATCAAGAAATCCATGAAGAAACCCTATACAAACCAATACGAATAATAGAGCAAATATAATAAGAAAAGATAAGTGATAGAGCATATCAAGAGAATAAACAAATGTCAGAAAACCCTCCTTATAGGTTTCGGGGAACGAAGAGAAAGAAGATGAGCAAATACGGAACAAGGACGAGCGAGACATAAGAGAAGACGCGAGAGCTCTGGTGTAGGTTAGGGCAGAAGACGCGAAGCTGGGGTAGAAGGATAT
Organism: Papilionanthe hookeriana x Papilionanthe teres; assembly: GCA_022702705.1. Taxonomy (NCBI): domain Eukaryota; kingdom Viridiplantae; phylum Streptophyta; class Magnoliopsida; order Asparagales; family Orchidaceae; genus Papilionanthe; species Papilionanthe hookeriana x Papilionanthe teres. The sequence goes on along the minus strand of CM040421.1, from coordinate 59,259,361 downwards.
CACAAAGCTGGAGGGCACCTCTGTAATAATCTTGCAAAGAAACGCGGACTGTTAGGTCGAACCCACAGTTCAATTTTGATCTCATTTTAGAAAGGTCCAAACTCTTCCCTTAGAATTTAAGATATAGGAATAAGACTTTCATATTGAATATACTAGAGGACTAGTGATGGGATCCACCCCTTTAGGAATTTAAACCACTTCTTGGCTCTTTTATGAAGTTTCACATAGGTGGTCTTAAACACTTGCTAATTTGTTGAGCTGGTTTAGATCAACATAAGGAAACTTAAAGAGTGTTCCTATAGAGTCATAATGCCGCAGGGAAACTCCTTATGACTTGGTCACTTACATCACCCAATTTCCACCAAGCTTCACCAAATTTCTCAAACTACCTAAAACTCTAGCCAAAATCTACCAGTACCACTCTTAGCCACCAAATTCACCAAAAATTACCAAAATACCCAAATTATAAAAATGACCCAATTTTCATTAAAACTACCAAATACAATTTAAATACACCAAAATCCAAAATGAAATTCAATCTCATCCACTTTTAAGGCCAAATCCTAAATTGCCCAATTTCAAATCCAAATTCATCCCAAGTCCACCTCAAGTCCAAAACACACCAAAGTTGAATCCTCATACCAAATCCAACTTCACGAAGTTCATGTCCTAAAATTCATCATGATGAATTCTAAATTCCACCAAGCCCATCATGAACAATTTAATCACCATCAAATCTAAATCTAAAGCCCAAAGCCAAGATCAAAACCAATACCTCATGAACAATTTTCAAAGCTCACCAAACCAAGCCCTAATTCCAAATTCATTCAAAAAAAATCCCACATGACAAAATTTAGTCCCCCCTGATGCACCAAAAATATGTTTGATTTTTCACATATACTTTATACTCATTTTTTGTGATATTTCACTTTAAAGGAGAGTATTTACATGTTTTGTTGTAGGTATGTTTATTTTTTGAATTGGATCAAAAAGGAAGCAAAAAAGAAGAAATTTGGAGTCAAATGAGGCATTTTTAGAAATTTCTCTAGTGTCGACGATGCTAGGATCCAGAAAGGGGGTAGAAATACAGACTGTGCTCTGGTGCCGAAGACGCTAGGATGGGCGCCAACGGCGCCATTTGACAGAGCCTGTGCCTCGACGGCGCCCGATTCCGGCGCCGACTGTGCCCATAACGGTTAATTGCAGATTTTTATTAGATTCAATATATTGAGACACTTTTTTGGAAGGTTGCTTGAGGAATCTCTTGGGAAATTGGTCCCTACACTATATTAGAGTGCTTGAATACCACAAATGTAATGGAGTAAGTGTGTGGAAAGTGTGTAGAAATCAGTATAAGTGTAGAGAGTGAAGTAAAAAGACGGTTTTCTCTTGAGTTGTGCGGAGAGAAAGAAAAGTGAGAGATTGCTTCTTCCTTACTTTTCTAAGAGAGAATTGAGTGTTTTTGTAAAAAAGAGAAAGAGATTCAAAGGAACTTCAAGGGAATTGCTTTGGGGAAGAGTTTCAGATAAGTTGTGTTTATTAATTGTTGTTTGTATGAACTTTCTGTTATATATAAAATCCATATTTTGTCGTATCTTCTACATGAACTCTGAGTAGACTTCTTTATCTTTCTCCTTGAAATGAGATATAGTAAAATGAAGAGATAGATTGGATATTGAATTTAAATGTTAAATACTTATGATGATTTTACACTTCTTACTTCATTTACTTTTCGATCTGGCCAATTGAAATGTTAAAATTTGTTGTGAAACATATGATCCGGAAGGATTATGCATTCTATAACAAAGTGAGAATCACATTCAATTCCATTGATGAGAGTGTATTCCATGGGGTTGAGTGAAAATGAATAAGGAAATATACTTTGTTGGGCGTAGAATTGGAGGATTTTAGGGTAACATACTGAAATCCCCAATTTGGTCTTAGTGCTTGAAAACTATAGCAAGAGTTAGCCCTCACGCAAGGGGGAAGTGGGAGCTCGAGAGTGAGAGACAGTATCCTCCCTACGTAACCACGGATTTAGGGACTAAACCTAGGATTAGTCAATGTTCTTTATGCACTTGGAATAGGGGAAAGAATAGGATTGCTCCTAATTGACACAATACAGTTTCCAACAATCTAAATCATTCACTATCATAATCTCATTGTATGGGGAAGGATATATTCTCCAACTTGAACCTTTTGTTACAAAATAGTAAAACTTTATTTAGAATTAGTAAATTTACTTTGAAGTTTTGAAAGTAGTTTGGTAAACTTAGTTCAATTAGCAACCTTTAAATATTGCCAACTTGTGCTTTTCACTTTAAGTTTTATATAGTTTGAACATTGTGTTTTAGTGCTACTATCATAAATTTATACCTCCTTGTAGAATCAATAATCAGGACTCCACTAAAACCCAAAATTACTTGAGCGAAATGTATACTTGCATTTGCATCATTGTGACTATAAAAAATATAAAAAAGAAATGTCCACATCAAATTTTTGTCGCCGTTGCCGGGGAAGGTAATGGTAAATTTAGTAGTATTTGAAAGACTTTTGTTTTATCTATAGAACTTATATTTTTGTTATTGCTTATTTTTAACTATGTTGATTGTTTTTTTTCTTTTTTTTTGCGTTGTCTTGGATCTGAAGGTTTAACATCTTATGACTCAGAGTTAGAATGTACTATTAGAAAAATTCAAAAACAATAAAAACAATCTAAAAATTTGAAAAAATGGCGAACAACTTAGATAATCAATGAATTGAAACCGAACATCAAAAGAGAGCTTTAATAGATTATGTTAACCCTACAGCAGATGAAAGTCACTTAACTATTAAAAACCCTGATGTTACTGCTAATTTATTTGAGCTTAAATCTGTTATTATCCAGATTGTACAAAATTTGGCGGAACACCTACTGAATATCAAATTTACATCTTGCTAGTTTTTTAAAATAGTGTGCTAATTTTAAATATGACGGAGTTTTAAATGACGCTGTCAGACTTAGAATTTTTCTTTTTTCATTAAGGGATAAAGCTAAGGCTTGATTAAGTTCTTTAGCGCCTGGATCTATCAGAACTTGGGGAGAACTGTCTCAAAATTTTTTGGCTAAGTATTTTCCACCTTCAAAAACTACTAAGCTTAGGAACGATATTATATCGTTTTGTTAGTTCGAATGGGAATCAATATATGAAGCTTGAGAAAGATTTAAAGATCTCCTCAGAAAGTGTCCACACCATACTTTACCATATTGGTTAATAATTTAAACTTTTTACAATGGGTTAATTGGATCTCTTAGATCTTTTATCGATGTTATTGTTGGTGGATCATTAAAGTCAAAACCTTTTGATGAAGCATATTATTTAATAGAGGAGATAACTACTAATAATTTTTAATGACCCTCGGAACGAGTAAATCTAAAAAGAGTAGCTAGTATCCATGATTCTAATGCAATATCTATTTAAGCTTCTCAAATTGTTGCAGTATCAAAGCAAACAGGTCAATTTGGAATAAACAATTATCAAACACCTTCGGTGTTAGAGGAAAATTCATTGGGACAAATAATAGAATCTCAATCATCTTATGTGACTTTGAATGTCAAAAATAATAGAACCAATAATGCATATTCTAATTATTATAATCCTAGTTGGAAGAATCAACCTAATTTAAATTGGAATAAAAAATAACATTTCAGTGAACCATTGAGAAATTCAAACTTTCAAGGAAATCCTAATTATAGCCTTATTATCCTCCAAGTTTTAACAGTAACTCACAAGTTAAGGAGAAGAAATTGTCTATTGAAGAATTGGTATTAGACATGGGGAAACAATTACATAGTCAAGGTAATTAATTACAAAGTCAAGGAGCAACTATTATAAATATTAAAAATCAATTCGGACATATTTTGACTGCACTTAGTAATAGACCTCATGAATTCTTCCCAGTAATGTTGAAATTAATCCAAAAGATCAAAATAAAGAGCAAATTAAGGTTATTCAACTAAGAAGTGGAAAAGAATTGGAAATAAGAGTACAAAAAAATTTTGAAACTGAAAAGGAAAGGTTGGAAATTGAAAATGGTAATGATGATACATATCTCGATTTAGAATATCCAATTAAACCAATGAAAGTTACTGTAGAAATACCTCCACCTCCATTTCCTCGAAGATAGAAACAACAACAGAGAAACAATTTTCAAAATTTTAAAAATCCTTAAAAAATTAACGATAAATATTCAATTTGTTGAAGCTAGAACAAATGCCAAATTATGTGAAGTTTGTACTTAACAAGAAAAGGAAGTTTACAGATAACGAGACTGTTGCACTTAGTGAGGAGTGTATCACAATTATTCAGAAAATGCTTCCTCAAAAATTAAAAGATCCTGGTAGCTTTACTATACCTTGTGTTATTGGTAAAAGATTTTTTGGAAGATCCTTATGTGATTTGGGAGCCAGTATTAACCTCATGCCTCTATCAATTTTTAGAATGTTAGGCTTAGAAGAGATTTCCCCTATTACTGTAACTCTTCAGTTAGCTGATCGTTCGATCACCTATCCTGAAGGAGTTATAGAAGATGTATTAGTAAAGGTTGATAAATTTATCTTTCTACTGGATTTGACTATTTTAGATATGGAGGAAGATAAAGAAATTCCTATTATTTTGGGGAGACTATTCCTTGCAACTGGAAGAGAGGTGATAGATGTTTAAAAAGGAGAATTAATTATGAGAGTCAATGATCAAGAGGTAACATTTAATATATCAAAAGCCATGAAATATCCCGCAACAGAAACAGATAATGAATGTTTCAGAATGGAAGTTTGTGATTATCTAAGTAATGAGCATTTTAAGGAAAAGTTTGAAGAAAAATTAGAGAAAGAAGTTTTGAAATATGAGGATAAGGATGAGAGGGAAGATAATAACGTTGAGACAAATAATGAAAAATTAGATTATGTTCAGGAAGGATTTGAGATGTTGGATATTACAGAAAATGATAGTAAAAATTTCATTCCATCAAGTATAAAACCTCCTAAACTTGAAATGAAAATATTACCTACCCATTTAAAATATATATTTTAGGAGATTCATCTACATTTCTTGTTATTATATCCTCAGATTTAACCAAATCACAAGAGAAAAAACTATTAAAAACTTTAAAAAGATAGAAAAAATTCGTTGGATGGACTTTAGCTGATATTAAAGGAATCGTTCCTTCAATTTGTATGCATAGATTTATATCAGATGAACATCATGAACCTATGGTTGATCCTTAAAGGAGATTAAACTCGATGATGAAAGAAGTGGTTAAAAAAGAAATTTTAAAATGGTTAGACGCTAAAATATTATATCATATTTCAGATAATGCTTAGGGTAAGTCAAATTCACTGCGTTCCAAAGAAAGGGGGAGTGCAGTAGATGTAAATGAGAAAAATGAATTAATACCAACAAGACAAATCACCGGGTAGCAAATCTGTATTGACTATATAGATTAAATGCCGCCACTAGGAAAGATCACATTTACATTTTCTAGACCAAATTTTAGATAGATTAGTTAAGCACAAATATTATTGCTTTTTGGATGGTTATATCGTCCATCATCAAATTCCAATTACTCCTGATAATCAAGAAAAGATAACATTTACTTGTCCTTATGAAACATTCATTTTTCAAAGAATGCTCTTTAGATTATGTAATGCACCTGCAACATTTCAAAGATGTATGATGTCAATTTTCTGTAATTTAATTAAAAATGGAATGGAAGCATTTATGGATTACTTTTCAGTGTTTGGAACTTCATTCGAATCATGTTTAAATCATTTAGAAAAAGTTTTGGAACTATGTGAAAAAATAAATTTAAATTTAAATTGGGAGAAATGTAATTTATGGTTGTAGAAGGAATTGTACTTGGGCATAAAATTTCTAAAATTAGCATGGAAGTAGATCCAGCAAAAATTCAAATTATTGCAAAACTACCACCTCCAACCACAGAGAGAGGGATCAAAAGTTTTTTAAGGCATGCTGGTTTCTACAGGCGTTATATAAAAAATTTTTCAAAAATTACTAAGCCTTTGTGTCAACTTTTACAAAAAGACATGAAATTTGATTTTAATGAAGAATGAATAAAGGCTTTTGAATTATTAACCAAAAAATTAATCACTGCTCCGATAATAGTTTCACCTGATTGGGAAAAACCATTGATCTAATGTGAGAAACTAGTGATTATGCCATTGGAGCTATTTTAGGGCAAAGATATGACAAAGTTTTTAAACTAATATACTATGCTAGTAAAACTCTAAATGATGCTCAAGTTAACTAAATCACTACTGAAAGAAAGTTATTAGCTATTGTTTATGCTTTTGAAAAATTTAGGTCATATTTAATTGGGGCTAAGTTTATAGTGCATACAGACCATTCTGCTATTAAGTATCTAATGTAAAAGAAGGATGGGAAATCAAGATTAATTCAATGAATACTTCTAATGCAAGAGTTTCATTTTGAGATAGTGGATAGAAAAGGAACTGATATTCAAATAGTTGATCATTTATCTAGGCTGGAATAGAAAGAATTAACTGATTTTATAACTAAAATTATGGAAACTTTTCGTGATGACAATTGAATAATATTAATGGAAGGAATATACCTTGGTATGCAAAAAATTTAAATTATATTTGTGAGTGATATTTTACCATTTGAATTAACAAAGCAACTGCAAAAGAATGTAATTTATGATGCAAAATTTTATTTTTTTTGGATGACCCATATTTGTATAAGGAGTGTAAAGGTCTAGTTATTAGGAGATGTGTGTCTAATGAAGAAACTGAACAAATCATTCATAGATGTCATGATTCTGAATTTGGATGATATTTTGAAACTGATAGAACTGCACATAAGATTTTACAATCTCAATTTTATTGGCCACCTCTTTTTAGAGATGTTAATGAATATATTAAAACATGTGATCGATTTCAGAGAGTAGGAAATATTTCTAGAAGAAATGAGATGCCTCTGAATTTTACATTGGAAGTTGAAATTTTTTATGTATGGGGATTAGATTTTATGGGACTATTTATTCCTTCATTTGAAATTTATATATTTTAATTGTTTTAGACTATGTATCAAAATGGATTGAAGTGATAGCTTTATCTAAATGTGATGCTCGGAGTGTTTCAAAATTTTTAATGAAAAATATTTTTACAAGATATAGAATCCTGAGAGTGATAGTTACTGATGGCGGATCCCGTTTTAGGAATAAAAGAATTAAGCGATTGGTTGGAAAATATAATATTATTCATAGATTTTCAATTGTTTATCATCCATAGACTCGTGGTCTAGCAGAAGTATCAGATCGTAAAATTAAACGAATTTTGAAAAAAACTGTAAATCTCAACAAATTGGATTGGTCTGTTAGATTAGATACTGCATTATGGGCATATAGGACGAGTTATAAAACACTTATATGAATGACCCCATATAGACTAATTGTTGGTAAGGCTTGCCACTTGCCAGTATAATTGGAACATAAAGCATATTGGGCTATTAAGGAATTTAATTTCAATCTAAAGGATGCTTGTGAGAAAAAATTGTTGCAACATGAAGAGATCAGAAATGAATCTTATGATAATGCTAAAATTTATAAAGAAAAAATAAAAATATGGCATGATCGGAAGATGTTAAGAAAGAAATTTAAAGCTAGATAAGAAGTTTTGTTATATAATACAAGATTGAGATTATTTCCAAGAAAATTGAAATCTAGATGGTTAGGAGCATTCATTGTTATTAAAGTCTATCAATATGGAGTTGTTCATATTGAAGATCCTAAAACTAGAAATATATTTAAAGTTAATGGGCATAAATTGAAACGTTATTTTGAGGGGCATATACCACATTTTAAAAAAGTTTTAATGTTGAGTAGACCTGAGTAAAAATTGGATATGTCTGGTTGACGATGTTAAATCAAACGCTTTGTGGGAGGCAACCTATAGTTATTTTAGTTATGTGGTTTTGTTTTAGTTGTTATTGTTGATAATATTATGAGTTAATATTACTTTGGAGACCTACACATACTTATATGTAGTAAATCATGATAATATTTAGATTTTATGGAAGATTTGGAATTCATTTGGACTAAAGTTAAATGGTGTGCGATTTTGCTTTGGCACTGACAGCGCCAGGATGGGTGCCAACGATGCCATTTGATAGAGCATGGGTGTCGATGGTGCCCAATTGCAGCGCCGACGACGCCACTGTTATGATGACAGCGTAGATGCTTCTAAGAGCAGTCTTAGTGGTTATGGAAGGATTTTTCATCCTAATAACTCCCTAAACTTGTTTGTAAAGTCAACTTAGATAGAAAAACGTCAAGAGATTCACCAATGATGAATTCCATGGCTTCCAATTCTAAAAGAACTTCAAGTTATGGAATTTTCAATAGAAGAAAGTTCATCAGTTTCGAGGCGCAGAAATTTTACGATGAAGTTCTAGTTAAGAAAAGACTAATCAAGGAAAGAGGCTTCGTAAATCAAGGATTGAGCACTCCAAGTACTCAAGTAGAAGAGATTGTGGTGCAAAGGTGTTGGGAAGTGTTGAGCTACACTACTACAGCGATAGTCATTCCTGTGGTGAAAGAATTTTATGTAAATATTCATGGAATCAACCAAGGAGTGATCTATGTTTGAGGCAGGTGGCTATCATTTATTTCTTCTAGGATAAATGATATATTCAGGATTGAAAGTGTTCCAATTTGTCATTACACAAATTTCGCCCCTACAAGAGATATCATGAATGAAGTTTATCGATCCTTAACTAATGAAAATGAAATTTGGGAGACAAGAGATGACGGGAATGTAAGTTTTTCTTCTTCAGTCTTAAATCCTGCATCAAAGCAATGAAATTTTATTGTTTCAGCTCAATTACTCCTTACCATGAAAATCAGTAAAGTAACAAAGAAGAGTGTTATCTTAAGTTATTGCACTCAAATGGGAAAGCTTATTGATGCGGGTCTTCTATAATTGTAAAATATGTTTTGGGCTTGATTGTGCATGGATCTATTTATGGGTTGGGGCATCCATCTACCATATTCCTACTTTGTAGTCAGTCACAAGTGCCATATGAAAATTAGGAAAAAGTGCATTTACGTTGGAAGCCCATGGACCCAATTGATTATTCTAACTGCATAGGAAATGAGAAGGAAAAATGATATGAACGTTATTATGGATCAACCATCTCAAATTTCAACACCTTGACGACCCTGCTTTCCTGATAGTTCGCACTTTATTTTGAAAATGATCAAGAACTGGAGAAAGAGGTTCAAAATATTATGAATGAAATTAATAATATTTCTAAATTATTTAATCATCTGGATTGGAGGGTGAAGGAGCATTTTGATCATACGAGATGCATTGAAGAAGGTATGATATGCAGTTTAAGAAAAATGCTTGGATTGAAGAAGATTTGACTAATGAATTTCCGTACCGACCTTTTTCCAATCAATATGTGCTTCACCAATTCATGGGAGACATTAGAGATGATGATAGCACTGATGATGATGAGGAGTAGTGACTTATAAGATTAGATTTCTAGTATTATAACGTATATGTGCTTATGTGGGTATGTGATGGATTTGCTTTAATTTTAGACTCTTTATTCTTTAAATTGAGTGTTTTTTGTTTAGTTTTCTGCTTTAGGGTGTTGTGGTTTGATTTTGACTCTGAAATTTCATGTTGTGTGGCTTGCATCACTTGTGTTTTGGTGTGGACGGAAATATTGGTTTGTAAGTGTTGGATTATTTATATAAATGTCAAGTTTCATGTTGTTTGTAAAATTTATTGTTTGTAGACCACTTAATTATGAAAATTAATACTTAATAAAGCTAATTAGATGATGGAGTGACTTAGAAATGATTGTATTAGGGGAAAAAATATTCAAATTTTTGAAGATTTGGTCTGGCACCGATGGCGCCTGAAGACTGAATTTACCCAGGTCTTTTAAAATTGTGAAAACCTCTCAGTAAAAGACATTTTTACCCCCTTTTAGTCACCTTTTTCCTCTAGCCTAGGCCAAAAACTTCAACTAGGACTTGATTACATTCAGATTTGAGGCGATTTGAAGAGTAAAAAGACTAAGATCTCATCTTCTCTTGCTTTACTTTAAACTAGAAAATTTTTATTTTCACCATGGATTGCTTCTACATTTTGGAAATCCAAATTTTTAAAGTTTTTAGAGAAAACTTTGAGAGAATCTATAAAGAAGAGTTCTTACCTATTAGATTGATATTTGTATTTTCCCACATTATTATCTTTGAATTTATTTGGATTTTTTTTCACTTTATAGAAATTAATATGGATCCAAGGATGAGTAAAGGGAAGAGAAAATTGGATTTTGACGAGAAACGATTTGTTAGTATTAAAGCTCAATATCATTACAATACTCCACTTAAAACGAAGAAGATAGTTCAAAATCGAACTTTCTAAAGTCCGAGTGGGGTTGTTGAAAGGTTAATCGTTGCTCGACACTGGGAAAAACTTTTGTTACTTCACAGCTGAGGCGATTGTTAGTATAGTGCGGGATTTCTATCCAAATCCGAGGGAAACCACAGACGAACATGTGTTTGTACGAGGTAAAATGATGGAGTTTACCCCTGATCAAATTAATGCTTTCTATCAGTTGAGGGGTGTATTTTCATGTGAGTATTATAGATTTAGTGTTACCGATTCTGCGTTGGATGTTGTTGTTATCTTTCTGACTGATAGAAAAGGAGTTTGGAAATTGAAACATAACTAAAAGGTAAATTTTTCTGCTCCAATGTTAAATGTTCCATCCAAAGCCTGACATTATTTCATTTATGCTAGATTATTGCCTACCTACCACCATAGCGAAGTAATAAGGGACAGAGCTATTTTAAATTTTTGCATTCAACAAATGAAAATGATTGATATCGGCTTTGTTATTTATAGAAATATCCGTGTTATTGCTATGGGTGAGACTACTGGAGGTTTAGGTCATCCTACATTGATTTTCACTTTATGTGAACATTCAGGAGTTGATTTTGATAATGATGAAGAATTGGTTAAGCCTCTTAAGCCTATAGGAAAGGATAATATTAAAACATATGAGTCTCATGTTGGATGATGAACTGGGAGTAAAAGTCGTGATATCCATCTACTTCTAGTACTTCTACTCTTCATAGTGTCATGGAGCAGCTTATGATCCAACAAGTAGATATATTAACATTACAGAATTGGATCGAAGGTTTAGAGGCTTGGAATGCTCAAATGATGAAGTTATGAAGAGGAGATTTGAGTATGATGCTGCTTATGATGAGGTTATGATTAGATTTATGAGGGGTGCTCATATAGTTGTATTCCCTACTTATCCTAGCTTCACTCCTTATCAACAACAAGAACTAGACGTAGAAGAAGAAGATGATGAAGATGAAGAAGAGGAAGATGATGATAGTGTTTTGTGATAGTGGTTTTCTGTGATTATGTTTTGTTGTAATGTATTGTTATTAGTGGTACTTGTATTTTGTTTTGTATTATTGCATAGTTAAACTTTTTGGAGTGGATTGATATGTTTGGTTTCATGCTACATGTTTAGATTTAGATTTGAATTATTATATGTTTTCATGTTATTGTTAAATGTTTAAAGTTTATGTTTTAAAGTCTCTTTACTCTGCAATCTTTGATATATTATTTTTAGCAAACTTTCTACACTGTTATATACCTGTTAGTGTAAATCTTTAATCAATACTTGCATAGCTTTAAAGAAAAGAAATCAAAGAGCTGACACAAAAAAGTTAAGTTCTTTTTGTTCTTTCTTCCGACATTTTATATTTTAATGTGTTATATGTTGAAAATTTTAAGTTTGGGGGAGGAAAGACTAAACTTTATTTGTCCTCAATGAATTATATTTTTAAAACTATTTTTTACATAATTTTTGGTAAGAATTTAACTTTAGAAAGTGATATTTTTTATTTTATTTAAATATTATAGTAGACTTAAAAATGAAGTTTTAATAATAAAAGTTAACTCTAGGGTTAAGATATTTAGTATGAGAGTATAAGACTATAGTTTACTATTTAAGGTAAAGGAAAGGGTATTTTTGAAATATTAAGAGTCTTAGGATTAAATGTAAGAAGAAAGGATTGAATCTCTATGAAATAATGTTAAAACTAATATTGATGTATAAAGAAAGAAATGCAATGAATTGTAACTTTAAGAAGAGGATGGTGGAGTTCAAAATGGTTAAAAGGCTATCCAGATATAGTAATCTTCACATGAAAAGAAGAAAAAAAGAAAAAATGATTGAAAAATAATCCATATATAAAAAATGAGAAAAAAAAGAGAAGAAAAAAGAAAAGAAGAATATATATAGGAGAAGCTTGAGGAGGTGTCGAATCAAAAAAATAAGCTTCACTTGAGTTAACCTAAAGGAAAGAACTTAACAACATTTCTGGATTTATATTTATGTTTTGGTGTCTTTATTAATAGAGACTTCATGAGTTTCTCTTTCACATGATTCTTCTAAGTATTATTAATATGACAAATTGCACTTATTCTTGAAATGAATAGAAGAGTAGAACTCTTAAACTTGATTACTAAATACTCTTACCTGTAATTTGACCCAAGTTATTAAAACTAATTTAAAATTCTTGCTATTATATTTATGAAACAAAAATTGTAACAATTATAAAGTTATGTTCACTACCATGAGTCATAATTTTTTATGTAGTAAAAAAGTTACTTGTGGATAAGTAACAGTTAAGTTTGGGGGATTTTGATGCACCAGAAATATGTTTGATTTTTCACATATATGTTATACTCATTTTTTGTGATATTGCACCTTAAAGGAGTGCATTTTCATGTTTTGTTGCAGGTATGTTGATTATTGGCATTTGGAGCAAAAATGAAGCAAAGGGAAGGAATTTGGAGTCAAATTAGGCATTTTTGGAAATTTCTCTAGCGTCGACAGGCCGCGAGGGCGCCAACGGCACCAATATCCAAAAAGGGGTCAGAAATCTAAACTGTGTTAAGCCACCTACGGTGCCATTTATTAGAGTCTGGGCACCACGTGCTAGTATCTAAAAAGGGGCTAAAATCTAGACTGCGCTCTGGTGCCGACGGTGTCATTTGACTGAGCCTTCCGACGGTGCCCATTGATCGAGGCTATCTTAAATAAATATTTATAAGTATTTTTCAGTTCAGTCACAATGTATAATCAATCTAATAAAAAAGAAGCAAATTTATATGCAAGAAAATCTTTAAAGCATAGCACAGAAATCCAATATTCAAATTACAATGCACGTAAAGTAAATACTAAAGTTACTAAAGTTTAAAAATGCTATAGATTTTAAGATCACTAACGTACTTTCTAAACTTTAGATTAAATTTAACTAATACTACAATAAGTTTTGAATTAAAAGGTTCAAATTTTGAGAAATTATCCTCCCCCTTACAATGATGTTATGATGAGTGAATGATAAAGATTAGTGAAAATCTTGTTTTGTGTCAAATAGAAGCATAATAATTCTTTACCCTCTTCTGAATGATATAAAGAACATTAGCTAATCTTAAGTTTAGTCCCTAAATCTATGGTTAGGTGTGGGGGGATATTGGCTCTCACTCTACAACTCCCACTTCCCTTCGCCTGAAGGCTAACTCTCGCTTTAGTTTCCAAATACTATGACCAAATTGGGGATATTAATCTGTCACCCTAAAATATCCAATTCTACGCCTAATAAATCATATTTCCCAATTAATTTGCACCCACCGTCCATGAACTACGTTACTCATTCATGGACTTTAAATGTAATCTTTACTTTTGTTAAAACACATAGTCCTTTCGGATCGTATGTTTCACAACATATTTTAACAATTCAATTGGCCAAATAAAATTTTAAATGAAATACGAAGTGAAAAGTTATCACAATTTCTTAACATTCGTATGACACATTGATCCAAATGTTATATACATGCGTACTAAAATTCAATCCCCGGCAACGGCGCTAAAAACTTGACCCGCAATCCGCTGATGAAAAATATAATTATTAATGCTTTCAAATATATGTAATAGATAATAATAGCAACTAGCGTATACAAATATAATTTTATCAAAAAAATTTTACACAATAGGGGTATTTCGCAAGTATACGTATCGTATCAAGTAATATAGGGCTTTGAAACAAAGACCTCAGTATCGATCCCACGAGGAGTGAGTTATGGATTTTAAATATTTTAATTTTATTTTTATATATATTTTTTTATAGTTTATAAATTTGATATTTTTAATTTACTAGATGCAATAATAAAGCAGTAATGAAAGATGCAATAATAAAGCAATAATGAAATGATTGATGTAAATAGCAATAAGAACACAACTTTCTTCCTTTCAATTAATCCAAGATTTTCTAAGATAATGATAATATTCGTGGAGAATATAAATTTATGGTATTGTGCCAAATAGAAGCATTCATATTCTTTACCCTATGATCTAGGTGTAATGAACATTGGCTAGCCTATAGATCAGTTCCGGATGTATTGTTAGTAGAATGGGTTAATCTAGGCTCACACTACTAGATGTCTAAGGGTGGCTATGGTCGACCCTACTAGTGACCCTTTCCTTCTCTATAAACCAAATCACAAGAAGTTAGTCTGTCACTCTAAAAACTTATTAATTCTACGCCCATTATGTAATATCTTTCTATTCATTTACACTTCACCTTGAATAACCCACACAAGGCCTTCGACTACCCAAGGATTCATGTGATATCTACTAATTAAGAATTCATCTCCTTCTAGGTATCAAAACTCTTCAACAGATTTTAACAGTACAAGTGATAAATTTGTAAAGTAAATGAAGATCCGGTATTAATATCATCACAATGTTTTAAAATATAAATAGTTTTTAATTCTCCATTAAATTTTATGTTATCTTATTTATCTTTTCATAATTGAAAGGAGTAAGTAAACTAACTACTCATAACACATTGAATTTAAACAACAAAACATGATAATAAAACTTTGAATAAAATTACAAATACTTATCTCAAGTGTTTCTCCTACTGAACCTCTGAATTCTTCTGACTCCAAAGCAAATAAACTTCAAAAGAACCAACTCTTTAAACTCTCAATACAAACTCTAAATAAACTCACTAATTAATAAAAGTGGCCCTAAAATATTTATCTAACTTCTCTCTCTAAAGGGACGTATGGGACTTGGGGCTAAGTTGGGCTTTTGTCTCTGAAGGAGTACCCTCCTATTTATAGGCTTCAAGGGTTGCCTTGAGGCACCTCTTCAAAATGTGTCCACATTCAATGAATCTTCTAGAAGGTGTGTCTGGCGCCTAGGCGCCGGAATCTGGCGTCTAGGCGCCGGACTCTGCGTCCAGTTATTCACACCTCTTCACTTTGGATCGCACCTCTTCGCGATTAAAACCGTTTCCAAGCGTCCAAATACATTGTATCACATGTCCTATAAACCAGGAACAACTGTCAGTCTTCTAGAAGGTTCAATAACCGCTAACACCATCAAAATAACTGTCCAAAAGTCGTCAAAAATCTTGACAGATCCCGTATCGACCTGGCACTTAGGCGCCGAATTCTGGCGCCTAGGCGCCAGACTAATAATTTTGATAATTTTGCATTTTGGCTCAATTTTTTCTCCTTTTTGCTCCTTTTTCACTTTTTTTCTTCTTGAACATTTTTCCATCACCTATATCCAAAAACACAAAAATACCTTTCATTAAAGCATAATATCCTTAAAAATTTGATAAAAATCAAAGCATAAAAATGGGTATTTTTTTCATGGATCACAAATCCAATCTAAATCATGACTTCACCATGTAGCATTGCAAGGAGAAAGATGAAGAAATCTACTCAGAATTCATGAGGAAGGTACAACAAAACAAAAATTTTATATGTAAAAGCAAAGTCATACAAACAATAAGAAGTAAACACAACTTATCTCAATTTTTTTCCCAAGCAAATCCCTTGAAGTTTCTTTGAATCTCCTTCTCTCTTCACAACAACACATATTTCTCTCTTAGAATAGTATAGAAGAAGCAATATCTCACTTTCCCTCTCTTTCTTCTCTTTTGAGAAGAATCCCTCACAAAACAATACTTTCACACCTATACGCACTTTCTCTATACTCACAAAGTAGTCACACACTAATCTACTCCACTCACACCCCTTTCTTGGCGCCAAATTCACTTTGAAATAGGCTATGGATGAATTCCTGAAGAGATGCCTCAAGAATCCCTCTAAAAGTTGTCCAAATACATTGAATCTGGCCTCTAGTGACATTGGGCGCCATCGGCGCCATATTAAGCGTAATATTTAACGCTATATGGAAAATATCACCGTCGGCGCCCATTCTGGCGCCGTTTGCGCCATAACACAATTTTCTAGTTTTTGCCTTTTTTGCTCCAAATTTGTTTCTTTTTTGCTTATTTTTGCTCTAATTGCCTAAAATCATCATACATGTAGTAAAACATGAAAAATACTTGTCTTTAAAGTGCAATATCACAAAAAATGAGTACAAAATATATATATGAAAAATCCAACATATTTTTGGTGCAACACCCATGACGATTAGTTGCAAATTTTCGGCAGATTCAATGTATTGGTACGATTTTTGGAAGGTTGCCTGAGACATCTCTTGGGAAATTTGTCCATACACTATATTAAACTGGTTGAATGCCAGAAAAGAAAAGGAGTAAGTGTGTTGAAAGTGTGTATGAAAAGTTTAAGTGTAGAGTGTGAAGTAAAAGGGGGGTTTTCTCTAGAGTTGTAGGAGAGGAAGGAAAGTGAGAGATTTCTTCTTTAATACTTTTCTAAGAGAGAATTGAGTGTTTTTGTAAAGAGAGAGGTTCAAAGGAACTTTAAGTAATTTTCCTTGGGGAAGAGTTTTAGATAAGTTGTGTTTATTAATTGTTGTTTGTATGAACTTTCTTTTATATATAAAATTTATGTTTTGTTGTATCTTCCTCATGAATTCTGAGTATATTTCTTTTTCTTTCTCCTTGTAATGAGATATGGTAAAATGAAAAGATAGATTGGATATGAAATTTAAATGTTAAATACTGGTGATGATTTTACACTTCATACTTCATTTACTTTTCGATCTGGCCAATTGAAATGTTAAAATTTGTTGTGAACATATGATCAGAAAGGATTATGTGTTCTACAATAAAATGAGAATCACATTCAACTCCATGGATGAGAATGTAGTCCATGCGGTTGAGTGCAAAGAAATAAGAAAATATACTTTGTTGGGCGTAGAATTATAGTTTTTTAGGGTGATAAACTAAAATCTCCAATTCGGTCCTAGTGTTTTGAAACTAAAGCGAGTGTTATCCCTCAGGCGAGGGAGAAGTGGGAGCTCTGGAGTGAGAGCCATTATCCTCCCAACCTAACCACGGATTTAGGGACTAAACCTAGGATTTGTCAATGTTCGTTATGCACTCGAAAGAGGGGAAAAAATAGAATTGCTCCTATTTGGCGCAATAAAGTTACCAACAATCTAAATCTTTCACTAATTATAACCTCATTGTAAGAGGAAGGATACTTTCTCCAACTTGAACCTTTCATTAAAAAATAATAAAATTTTATTTAGAATTAGTAAATTTACTTTGAAGTTTAGAAAGTAGTTTCGTAAACTTAGTGCAATTAGCAATCTTTAAATATTGCCAACTTGTGCTTTTCACTTTAAGTTTTATATAGTTTGAATGTTGTGTTTTAGTGTTATTATCTAAATTTACACCTTCCCTATGGGATCGATAACTAGGACTCTACTATAGCCCTGTATTACTTAAGCGATACGTATACTTGAGTTTGCTTCAATAAGACTATATAAAAATATATAAAAGAAACATCTGCTTCACCCCCGTCATCATCATTAATAAGGATTTGATTAAGCCTAAGATGTTTTTCTCGGTTCTTTTTAGCATCTTGGAGTCAACATTTTGTTTATTTATGTGTCGTCATTAATTCCTCCATTTAAGTAAATCTCTCTCCTGAATCATATAAATGATTCGAAGAAGAGAGGAAACAAATAGCAAAAAAAACATATGACAACAAATATACAAGCAAATGAAAAGAAAAGAGTTGATATTGTTATATATGTGTAATCCTCATGTGATGGGTCGAGACTATATGTCAAAACAAGATCAGATTGAAATACCTCAAAACACGACATCCACAATGAGAATCCCTACATAAGTCATCGGTAACTTGAGAATAAAAAAGAATACATTTGTTCTGGGGTTAAAAGTCTCTTAGAGGGGCGTATCCATACTGGTTAATTACATCTTAGGGCATAACCAAGAATAATCTCGATAAAAGATTTTCGCCTTATTATCATGAACATAGGGTATATGTTATCAAAGGTAGATAATTCGTATGGGGCATTCCTAATCCTTTAAAGCTCGCGCTAAGTGATCTTCGAATATTTACCCTTACGTTTTAGATATGAAATTATACTTTAATTATTTATAATATGGGATACTATGCAAGTATATGTATTGTTTATCAAGTAATATAGGACTTTTTTATTAAGCCCTGAGATATCGAACCCACAGGGAAATTTCTAAAATTTTAAAGAAATAAGAAAAATAACTTTTTACATTTTAAAATGATTTTTTAAAGTATGTTTTAAGATATAAAGTTTTTCAAGTTTATTTTTGGTATTTTCTGAATAAAAAGTAAAGCAAACAACTAAAGTTAACACAACTATAAAATAGTATGAAAGCAAATGAAAACAAAATATAATTTTCCTCTTTCAATGAATCAGTAATAATTATAGAATTTTATTGTGGAAGTATCTAAAATGTGTTGTGCCAAATAGAAGCAATTATATTCTTTACCCTTACTTGGTTCTATAAAGAACATTGGTTAATTTGATGATTTGAAATCTTGTAGATGGGTTAGACAGGGAAGATACTAGCTCTCACTCTAGAGTTCCCTCAATTCCCTCCACCTGGGAGTTAACATCTCATAACAAAATTTTTCACATCAAACCAAATTAGGGGGTTTTAACCTGTCACTCTAAAGTCCTCTAATTTTACTCCCCATTATAAACATATCTTCTTATTTATTTGCACCCAACCATATGGACTACAATTCTCATCCATACAATTGCATGTGATTCTTTCCAATTATTGATTGAGACAATACCGAAATGGATCTTACATAATCTCCAAAAAAAAATTAACATCTTAATTGGTCAAATCAAGAGGTAAATGAAGTTCATGGTAGTGAATCATCACAATTTCATCCAACATTGAAATCCTATACTTCACATAACTTCCTTCCATAATTTAATTACTTCATCATTTAAAAGGAAAAAGATAAAGAAAACTACTCAGAATTCATGGAGAAAACACAATCATAACTTAATTTGAAAGTAGAAATCATAATGAAAACAAAACAAGTCTTACTTTAAAATCAAATGTAAAACTAAGTTAAACACTTATGTGAAAATCCTTTCCACAAGACTCTTGAAGTTCTTTTGAAACTTTACTTTCCCTTTACAAGACACAATAGAGATTGGCGCTCAACTCCATTGACTCTGAATCTTTATTCTACTCTTAATAAAAATGAGATGAAATTATAATAAATGTGGTGAAGTGGAAAGGTGTGCTCTCAATAACTCTCTAACATAAACTTGACTCTTAACACTATTCACACCCTCTAACAACAACCATTTTTCTGATCTTCAAGTCTTCTTTTTAAAATTTTCCAAAAGGTGCCTTGGTGTCCCTTCAAAATATGTCCAGATTCAATGTACCCACCATGAATGCATCCATCCGTTCAAATTTTAAATGATTTTTGGCGCTGATGGGAAGTTAGTGAAGTTTAAACCAAAGGATGCTTCAAAAACCCCTTCAAATTTGAGCCAAAATCAAATAAAATTCATCACATTAACTATGTCATCTATGCGCCATGAGTCCGGCACTTAGCCGCCAAAGGCCAATTTTGCACACCTTTCAATTTTGCTCCAAATTTGATCTTTTATTGCTCCTTTCATCATAGTCAGTCATTTTAATTATACATGCAAGAAAAACACAAAAATACCTTCCATTAAAGTGCAATATCATCAAAAATATGTATAAAAATGTATTTTAAAACACTATATATTTTAGGTATATCAAAATCCCCCAAACTTAAAATGTTACTTGTCTTCAAGTGAGACTTAATCACATAGAAAATCTTAACATGCAAATTATGTAAATGAGTTTTTTAGGAAGGTTTCAAAATTTTGTTATAGAAATGAAATAGTCTAATTTAGAAAAACTATTAGTAAACATGACCAACTTAAATTTTAGAAGGTTCTTAAGTAATGGATAATGAAAAATATGAGTTCCTATCTAATTCAGAAATACTTGTAGATTTTTGAAAATATAGGTTTCAAACATTTCATCTTCCTCACTTAAAAATTTTCATTTGGAAATAATTTTACGTACTATATTATAACCTTATGTTTTAGATTTTTTCTAAACTTATACTTTAAACTTTAGGTATGAAACCAATTTTTGATTAGACCCTTAAATCCTCAAGCTTCTCCTTCCTTTTTACATACTATTTTTTGTCTTTTTTCTTTTTCTTTTTTTTTCTTTTTCTTCTTTTCTTTTTTTTTTATATAAGGTAAGGATTATTGTATCTGGATAGGCCCTTAATGATTTTGAATTCCACCCTTTCATTTAAAATAAAGGTCTTATATATATCCTTCACTTAAAGATCATAATAATAGTGTTGAACATTATTTCTCAACAAAAGAAATTTAACCTTTAAAAAATAAAAATCAAATCTTTTATTTATCCAAAAATACAACATTTCTTACTAAAGATAGTTTAACTATATTTAACATTTCTTTACTAAGAAAATTTTCAACTTTATATTTTTCATCATTACTATAAATTTTAACTAAATTCTCTTACTCGTTTCTATATTCAAAGTTTTGCTTCCCTAATATAACTTCATATACATAATTATTTTCAATCAAAAATCAAATTTTATTTAAGTATCCTTGAGAACAAATAAAATTTTAGTTTTTTGAAAATTTGTTTTTAAATTCCCCCCAAACTATAAATTTTAATTAGGATAATACATTTAAGCATAAAAATGTTACATGGGTAAGAATTAAAAAACTAGAATAACATGCTTGTAGAAATTTTTATATTCTAAATATGCAAGTATAACAGTTTAAAAACAATGAGAAAAAATAAATAAAATTCAGTTTTTCAGTTTTTCATAAAATAGAAATTTCAAAATTTTAAAGGACTTCTATAATAGGGGAAGTTTTCAAAGCAAATACACACCAACATAAATCACAACATACTAGAAAATAAATAGTGGTTTCTAATATTGTTTTAAATTTTTCTAATATTTATAGGAATTAAATTAGACACTACTAAAAACTTAAACACTAGAAACACATAATAACATTTACTACTACAAACACATCACATATTACAGCATAAAACTTCAATCCAACACATAAACATCTGATTGTGCATAATAGAAATAATCCAACTATAATCTACACAACATCAAAGTCCATAGCAAAATACATCACATCACATATGAGAATATTAAATAAAAGCATCACAACACATAAAAAAAATCACATAACAACATCACAAACTCAACACAACAATCCTAATCATCATCCTCATCATCATCTTCTTCATTCCAGTCTCTGGATGGCACGTAAGGTATATAAAAAGGATGAGGGGGCATCTCAGCACTATGATCTCCTCTAATCACTCTATCCATGCACTGCTGATAATTCTCCTCATATTCATCATGTTTTACGATATACCTTTCAATATTTTTAATCTTAACATCCATATCTCTAACGTGTTCTCTCGTAAGACTCACCTTCTTCAAAATTTTCTATAATAATCCAGTTTGTGAATCTTTAGAGGATGATGCATGTGCAGTAGAAGCACGAGAAGTAGAAGAAGCAGAAGCAGAAGCACTAGAAGCTCTAACAGATCCTCCTTTCCAGCCAAATACTGAATGTCCAGTGTAATTGTTCACATTTACACTGGTAATAGGTCTAAGTGGCTGAAGAACCTCTTCCCATGTTTCAGACTTAACACTAAACTGCACATAAAGTGAAAAAATTAGAGATAGAAATCTCATACATGCAGTAGTAGCAGCTCTGGCACAGTTCAAAATATAATAAAAAATAATAGCCCCAATATTTAAAGGCTTTCTCTGTTGAATACAATGGTTCAGAATAGTTTTCTCCCTCATAACTTCACTGACATGACTTGATGGTAGAAGCTTAGATGAGATAAAGTAATGCCATGCCTTTGAAGCGGCATTCAATTTAAAGGCTTGAAAATTCACTCTCCTTTCATTTGTAATCTTCCACAAACCTCTTCCATCAGTAAGAAAGGCCATAATCTCATCTAACTCTCCCTCAGAAGGATGATAATTTGCATAAAAACAAAACATCACAGGAGGTAATCGGTAAAAAGTATTAATTACCACAGATGAAAAATCCACTTGTTGTCCCTAACCATCACCAAATTTTCCTCAGCTACTGGCAAGTTAGCATAGAACTCTCTCACCACAAAAACAACTGTAACAGCGGAGAAGCAATAGTATCTTTCCCAATTCCTTTTAGTAATCAACTCCTCAATATTGTCGGCATATTTTTATATTGTGTTGTTATCGGTGAATTTTAGATTTTAAATTTAATTTAAATATATATATAATTTAGAAAGTAGCATTTGATTTTGAAAATAATTTTAAGTTTGAAAATTTTAAGATATGAAATCAAACCGATCTCACATCCCAAATAATTTATATAAACGAGCACCGCATCACATACCCTATATCTATCCCGAGGAATAGACACACTGCTTGATGATGGGGCCGATTAGATAAACTAGAAGATTTGTGACATCCGTTTGGTCTTCGAACCAATTTTATAAGCTGACAAGTTCCCCTGCTTAATATAAATGAATTAAGCAAGGTTTATATTACATTGGTTCTTAAAGTTCCCTATAAGGGCAAGCTCCTATAGTTAATTTCATCCTAAGTGATGGGAATCACTCAAGAAAACTCTTGATAATGATCAGTGGTTTTGCTCTCAAGAACTTCAAAGTTTAAGGTTTTCAAAGGATTTGAGTTTTGGAAATTTCAATAGGGAATGGATCAAATTTGGAACAATTTATTTTAGGAGTCCAAAGGAAGAGAAGTAGGAGAAGCTGAGGATCCAAGAAGAATCTTGGAAACTTCCCAAACTATCTTATTGTTTGGCTTCAATTTGAGAGTTTGTTTAATGTTGTAATCCTGCCAATTTTAATTAATTAGGACTTATATTTGTATGACATAATCATGTAAATAACCTCGAAGATGTGAGGGTTTATGTCGTATCAAACGACTACCTCGGAATCCTAAGACTGGTCAGGGTTTAATTTGCATAATATGATTATGCAAATACCTAACGAAGGTTGAGGATTTATGTTGCACTAAGCAAACTACCTCGAAATTGTATGGCTTGGTTATTTAATTCTAAGAATGGTTTTGCTGGAGTAGACTTAAGTTTTGCTGACGATGATGGCCGTGTTGCCCACTATGCTCCAAGCTTATTGTCGTTGCAGAGGTTTAGTTCTAGAAAGTGAAAATCAAGAGATGAGAGAAGTATTCTGGTTTAGAAAAGTTTTAGGGTTCAATTATCTTAGTGTTTTATTAGGGGATCTTAAAGTTGATTATAACAACACCGGTTAAGATCCCACGGTTCCATCATTCTGGCACCGTTATTTTTATCGGATTCACTTATTCCAAATGAATTTGCTAAACTCAACTGAACGAGTTCCACACTTTCATTTAGACCGTGGGAAATCCCGTTAGCAACACGTAGGTTACATCATCCGAGGTATTCTCAATCATCCAACAAGTCGTTTTAATTTAGTTGTAGTTGTAGTTTTGTGTTCTTTTTGTGATTAAATTTTGAATTATTTTATATTTTGAATGTTGTGGCGGTGAATTTTATCTTGTGTTGATTTTTAATTTAGTTTTTGGTTTCAGTTTTGTGGCTATCCTAAAAGTTTCAGTTTTCATGCAGGGTGACATTCTTGTTTAACATGCAAGAAAAGTAAAGTGCAGTACAGGTAAGTAAATTGTAATAAAATAAAAGTGTACCTGGAGGGACTTCCCGTCATTCCAAGCTGCGCTTGAAACACATGTCAGAGCATTTATATATTTCAAGGAAAGCACCTACGAAAAGCTAAGGGAAGATTTTGGTTGATTACCAAAGTCCTAATCCTACTGCTAGTCAATTCCTATAGCATATAGGTTCTTGTGTTTTGTTAAGGATGATTTTCTTCACCAAAGAACAATTAAATTCAATTGTTCTTCTAAAACATCTCATCATATTGAGGAAGTGCTTAGGACGGGTCCTAAACATCTTTTCAGTATTTCTGAGATTATTTCGAGTCTAAATGAATTTGATGTTTAAGTGAATTAATCATCCAAGAATTAAGTTTTATTTCTTGCTCAGTGAACTAGGATGTTTGATAATCCTATAAGTGAGGCGACACTTCACTTAATGTTTTATTTAAGAGTTATGATAATAAAATCCTTTAGGGGCAAATCAGTTTGTCGAAGGTTTTAACAATTCCTAATTAAACACTGGAATTGATGATTTAAAATGATTTGGTTTAGTTATAAAATTTTAATTAATGATTTTAAGTTTGGAATAGTGTTCAAGTTGTTTTAATTCAATTAAATATTTATATTTAAATGATCTTAATATTTCAAATTATATTTAATATTTTAAATTTGCTTAGGTAGAAAGAGGTATTTAAATTATTTATTTTTATTTAATGACTTAATTTGGATTAATTATAATACTTTAGGTTGATTTTAATTAATTTGATTTTTAATAATATTATTTTTTTTGTTATGAATTGTTTTGAAATTACTTGAGGTTTTAGATTTGTTTTAAATTTCTTCTTAAGTGATTCTTAAATTAATTTTAAGTGTTTAAAATTTGTTTAAATTTGATTATTAAATCATTTAATGTTTTAAGTTTCAACTTAATTAAGGGGTATTTTCTCTCTTACTTATCAAATTATTAATTTTCAATTATCATCTTAAGATTAATTAAGAATTGAAATATTATTAAAATGATTCATTTAGGGATTTAAAATTAAAGAATTGATATCTCCTTAAATTATATCCTTATTTTAATAATCCAAATTTTAATTATTCTTCTAAAATTCAAATTATTTAATTAATTAATGTTTACTTTAAAGTTTCCAAGATGATTAATGGGTTTCTACCCCTTAATTCCCCAAGTTTCAATCATCCAAGAGAAAGTTAGAATTAGGTATTTTACCCTCCCTTTGATTAGACCTAATCATTAATTAGGGTTAAAAAATTTTTAATTATCTTTATGCCCTTTTAAGCTTATTCACTTCATAACTCACTAAATTGAGCTCAAATGAATTTCAAATTTTTATGTCACCTCACTCACATGTCAATTAAGACATTAGAGGAGAAAATGTGATTTTTCTAAATTTAATTTAATTTATATATTTATTTTTGTGAGAAAATGAGGGTTTTCAATGAAAATTCAACAACATGATCAAGTTAAGGTTTCTGTCCTTAGGAAAATTATGGGATATTTCTATTGACCAGAGGACCACTTGGACCAATTTAGGTAATTTTTTGAACAATATTTTTTTATTATAATTATTTTTAGTTTTGGAGTGTTAATTAATTATAAAATAAATTTAAGGTTGAAAAATGGATTTTATATTTTTCATAAATCTTTCTAACCTCAAGGAACTCATAAAAATAAATTTTATAATTTTCTGATTTTTCTTTGATTTATTAAAATAAATTTAGTGAAAATGTTGGGAAATTCATTTTTTAATATTAGAAATTGTCTTAAGCTTTAAAATTCAATATCTTTACTTTGAGGCTTAAGAAAAATATTTGGTTTATTCCTAAGTGATTAGGAATTAAAATGTAACATTTTTGTGATTTTTAATATTTTTGTGATTTTTATGATTTTTTTAATTATTAAAATATTAAAAATATGATTAAAAATGAAAATTTTTAGAACAATTCTAATTTTAATTTTGTTAGACTCCTCTGATATCAGAGAGTCCACAAAATAAGTTTGGTGAATTTTTGAAATATATTTTGGGTTTTATGAATTTTTTAAATTTTAAAAATGGCCATACAACTTAAATAATTCATTTAATCCTAATTAATTTTAAAAATGGCCATACAACTTAAATTATTTCCAATTGACTTGAAATTTTTATGTGAGGTTCTCTACATCCTAAGTGACAGTGTAGAGTTGTTTTCAAGTGATTTTGGTGTGTGGTTAATCCTAATTAATTAAAACTTAGTTTTGGGTGTTTAGGCCAGTTAGAGTTATTCTTAAGGAATTAAATCAAACCACAAATTTCCTAGGGTCCTCTGGTCATAAGCTACCTCCGCTAATTTTCCTAGAATTTATTGAACAATATGCTAATTATTGGAATTAAAATGGCAAAACATGCACATAAACTTGGAAAACCAATAACTTTCCATAGAGATGGCCTCTAGCCTTGGAAAATTCAGGGAATTTCCCCAAGAACAGAGGCTACAAAAGCTCTATGGCCTCATGTCATGGTGAATTGTATGCATGCATGGAGAATTGAAATACTGAAATCAGTAAATAATTAATTAAAAATAAAATACTTGACAAAATAACTTAATTCATTTTCCATATTATTCTCCTCTATTCACTGAGCAAGAAGGTATTTTTCTTTTATTTTTGTGATTTTTCTACACAAAGATATGAATTTTTGAAATTATGGGTATTTAAATAAATAGAAAAAGCTTTATTTGTCTACTTATTAAGCACGGCGCCTCGTCATCCTCGGCAGATCCGAACTCCATGCGGCGCGCTCCCATTTGACGCCGCCATCTGACTGGGATGCCACGCGGCCCTCGGTCTCGCTCCATCCTTCCATCCGGCGCAATCTGGACCGTCCATTCAATACACGCGAATGGACGGCATCAGTTCATCATCCCCGAGTGCCCGTACCCGAGAACCGTCCACCTTCTAGGTTTAATATCTCGCTCGATACTTAACCAAATTACACGTTCTTATGCTCTATGAACTCGTCTCGATGAGACGAACACATCTATACGGCTAACATGCATTAAAATTAACTCAAATTAAATGGAGAATCACTGGAAGCTCGGGTTAAAGAGAAGTCTCCATACCTTGGTTCAGGAGGTTAGGCCTCGACTGAATGTGCTCGACACGTTCGTTGGAGCTAGAGGAACCTAGGGATGAAGCCTCTGGTCCTAGTGAATTGTCTAGACCAGATTTCCACCAAGCTCGATTTCAAAGCTTGGTCGATAGAGAGAATGATTGGCCTGGAGAGGGGGCTTTTGTTGGGGAACTTCTTCTCTTGGTCTGGTGAAGGTGTAGAGTCAATCAATTTGGGGATTGACTCACTGTGGTGAAGTGTCCTGGTTTTGGGCTCAAAATTGAACTTAGAAATTGAGCTCACAGAGAGGGTTTTAGGGATGGATTTCAGTGGGGATCAAGTGCTCTATGTTAGGAGAAGAGATTGAAGCAATTTTGGCAGAGTTTTGGTATGGTTTGGTTCAACACCCCTTTTTTGGCCGAGAGGTGGTGGTGTTTAAATAGGCATGGCTGGAAGGCCTCCCAGGGTGAATTAGGGCTTGGGATCAGCTGCTCTATGCAAGGGAAGAACAGCCATGGAGTTCAATTGAGTTGGGACAACTTAGCAAGGAGGAATTTGAAATTTGAATCAAATTGTTGCTCACTGGTGTGGTGTTTTCCGGCGGCCCAGGTGGTGGTCCGACCACGCATGGATCACCATCTGACTCAGTGAGGTCAGGGGTTGAGTTTGGTGCAAACAATAGGGGTTGGTCATGTGTAAATGGTTTGATTTAAGTGGAATGGGGGAAGCTCATTTTGGGTTCAATTTGGTCAAATGCATGGATTAGGCTAGGTGCACCTCCCCAAGGCTGGTTTGGGCTGAAGAGAAAGTCACTTGGGTCAGCTTGATTAGTGGGGTCAAGTCACAATCCAAGTACAATTAGGCTTAAGCAAGATTAGGGGATACATGGGAGTGTTTAATCACTCCTAAGGGAAGCATTAGAGGGCTTCTTCCTTTTCCCATTTAGGGAGTGGTGATAAGTCAAAGCTCTCATGGCTTTCATGTGGCTTGTGCATCGCTCCAAGGACTCCATTTGGCTTAGGGATGGCTTGGCTCATTTGCAAGAGAAAGGGATTTTGGGATTTTTGGAATTTAGGAAAATTTTGGCATGAGGGTTGATTTAGATTTATTTGATGATAGATTTAGAACTTAGGGATGATATCAATTAAAGGTATGATGACAAGAAATTGTCATGTGGGCTTTAGAGCCAATTTTGGGCTTTTTAAATTTAATGAAAATGGGCTTTTAAAGGCTTCATGGAAGTGGGCTTTTTTTAAAATTTTAAAACAAATATTTTGATGAAAATTTTGTGAAAGATCATGTCAAATAAATGTTGGGTTTATTTTAGGGATGTGTCATGAGTGATTTGGAACAAGTTTGGGGTGATTTTGAGTTGAATTGAGTTTAATTTGGGTCTTTTAGTGATAGGGCCAAAATAGGTCAAAATGGGCTAACTTGGGCTAAGGTTAGGTTAACTTTGGGTTTGATGTAAAATTAATATTGAGAAATGTTTATGGGGGTGTAACAAAGAGTTTTTTAATTTTGGTTGGGTTTTGATTTTGGGATTTGGGCCTATTTGGGTTTATGATTGGTTTAGGCCAATTTAGGGGATTTTGGCTTAAGTTAAGCTTGGGTGAGGTTTGGGTTCAAATTTGGGGCAAATTAAGTTAGTTTTTTGTTTATGGGGATATTAGGAAGGTTTTAGAAAAGATTTAGGGCTAATTGGAGTTGAGTTGGGTTAGTTTGGGCTAAGTTTAGGTTATGAGCCAAAATTGGGCTTTAAGCTTCAAATTGAAATTTGATCCACATGTTCATCAAATTGGGTTTGAATTTGGTTTAAATTGATATTGGGGATATTGAATTGAAGTTTAGAATTGAATTGGCTCAAAATTGAGGTCAATTGGGTTGGTTTGGTGGGATATTGGGTCCATTTTAGGTTAAAAAAAGGGGTAAATTGGGGGTTTTAATAAAAGTGAGCTAAATTGACAAAATTGGCCTATGGTGTAGTTAAACAAAATGAAATTGAGAATATTTGAGATTTTCTGGAATTTTCTGGGAATTTGTTAGAATTCTTGGATTTTTAGGTTAAAAGGATATTTTGGGTATTTGGAAGGTATTGGGGGTATTTTTGGAAATTTTGGTGTATTTAGTTATGGATGATCAATTTGAGTGGTGGGAAATGTTTAGGACTGATCTTGAGGAATTTTGAGTAATTTAAGCAATTTTGTAAATTTTGGACAATTTCAAGGACATTTGGTAGGTTTGTTGGGTATAGGGCCCCGGGGGTCAAAAATTGAAATTTTGGAAAAATGAAGATTGATTAAGTGTGAGTGAAATGAAACCATTTAATTGAGCCATGAAGCCATATTAAGCTCACAAAAGCCATGAGAGGACTCATCTTAGGCACTCAATATATTGTTCCTAAACCTCTTTACCAGGGGCTTAGGGGTTGAGGACCATCCATATGAATTACCTATATGAGTTAGGAAGTCAAATTGGTAAAGGTAGTTTTAGGACTTGGAATATGTGTGTGGGAGTGAGGTTTGTGCAAGTCAACCCTCACCAGACCAGGCCACTTAGGGTAGTCCTAAGGCCAAAGAGTCCTATAGGGAACTCATCCTTTGCATCTCCACATTTGAGCTTAACCCTCCAAGTGGTTTGGGGGTTGTTAATCAGGCATGTGGGGTTTAAAAGGAGTTTAAGATGTGTTTGAATTTCTCAGTGGTGGGTTCCATCTCTAGTCCTCTAGGATAGTCAAAAGTAAAGACTAAGGCTAGATCCTAAGTACTAAGGAGAGAGATCAGACCTCATCAAAAAATGAGGTCAACAAATATCCACTCCTGGCTTACTAAAAACTCATTCTGTAATCAATTTATGCGATGCAAGTGCGTCGATGTAATGATTCTCTTCTCTAGAACTGATAAATTTGTCGGAATCAAATTTCGCTTTTTCTTTCGAGCATTTTGACTTTGGAGCCATCTCTAAAAATTCACAAAAAAATTCACCATAAATTCCAAATTTAAACTAAACTTGTTAACTCAACTTCCAAAGGTAAACTCCACTAAATCCAAGCAATTTTTCATGCTTTTCTTCAAATTTTTACCATGAATAGTGATTTTCAATTTTTTTAATAATTTACTTAAAATACATGATGAAAATCAAAAAAATTTCACTTAGGAGTAGTGATCATACCTTAAGAAATTCAAATCCAACAAATTTTGGACGAAATCGACTCTAAAATGATCCAAATAGTAATGCCCTAGGCTCCTATTTTGCGAAACTGAGAGGTTGAAGGTGATGGGGGTGTTAAAAATGAAAATTTTCGGGTTTTAACTACAAAAAATCGATTTTTGCGAACCGGCGCCTATGCGCTAGGCATACGGCGCTTAGCCGCGCAATCTGGCGCTTATGCGCCGTCGGTTTGGTACTTTGGCACCAGTGCCCAAATTTTGATAATTAAGTTAATTCCATCAAAAATTTAAGTTAATCACCTTTAATCTCTTCAAATAATTATTTCTCCTCATAAACTCTTCTAATACTCCAAAAGTACACTTTAATTTCCAATGATTCTACACAAATTTTACACAAACACAAACTTATATTACTTAAATATCAAAACACACTTAATACAAACTACAAATTTCTATCCAAACACTTTGGATGAAATTCTCCAATACATAAGTTCAAACACATGTAATTAAACACAATTTACATCATTGAGATGTAACAAACATATGTAAAGTGCAACAAACGCAAACATTAATAAAAGACACACACTTAAAAGTCTAAACACACATAATCAAACCATAAGACCACACATAATTTAATTCCAATCTCAATTAAGTGGATTATATCTAGAACCACCATTAGTTCCATTTGAACTCTCTGGAATGTAAATCGGATAAAACAGACGATGATTTAAAGCTCTTACATCCTCTTCTTCTATCCATTTGTTCTTTAGATACATCACTATATTTGTTTCTTTCACATGACTTGTATGACTGAAATCAATTTTGAGTTGCCATCCAATGTGCGCTAAATGTGCATTAATTTTATTTACCTTTGCATCAATAAACTCCACATCGGCCTCGATCTTCATAATCCTTTCTGCTATTCCTTGGATACTCACAGCCGAAAATCCATTATATAACTCTTACACACTATCACAAATAAATTTCTTCTTGTTGGCTTCCTCTTTTTTCTTAACTTCACACTCCCAAGAAGACATTTTTGCACTCTAAATACTCTTTTTAAGACTCAAGAATGAAAATAAGAACTGAGGCAAGTATCTCATAAATTTAGGGCCCTTTTATAGACTTGGGAAGGCACAAAACCGACCCTAGACGTGTTAAAACTCCTTAATATCTCCAAAAACTACTCACCCACAATTTTGGCTTCTACAACCTCATTTTTCAGTTTTTTATAACTGTGGCGCCTATGCGCCAACCAGTGGTGCATAGCCTCCATTAAACATTTTTGCATAGTTTTGTCGAACATTAAAATCTTCATTCTGACTCCTCTAAGTCATTAAATAAGGTCAAATAAACACTATTATAACATAAAAAACTCCAAAATGCTACCACATTTCTTAAATCAAACCAAATAAAAACATTTAAAGCAAACATAAAGCAAAACACACAGATAAATAGGGGTTGCCTCCCACAAAGCGCTTGTTTAACGTCGTCAGCCTGACATACCAAGATCTTATTCTGAGTGACCCAACATCAGATTATCATCATGTTTATATTGATCGACTGAAAAGTAAGGTTTAATTCTATGACCGTTCACTTTAAATATTTTTTCAGTCTTAGGATCTTTAATATCCACAGCTTCATATAAATAAACTTTCATCACAATAATTGGTTATGTTCACCTGGACTTAAGTTTTCCAGGAAAAATTCTCAATCTAGCATTGTATAGAAAAACTTTTTTCCCCGGCTCAACATTTTTAGTAAGAATCTTCCAATCATGTCTTAACTTCATCTTTTCTTTATAAATCTTAGCATTTTCATAAGATTCATTCCTTATCTCTTCAAGCTCATTTAATTGCAACAATTTCTTTTCTCCAGCATCTTTCAAATTATAAACTCTTTAATAGCACAATATGTTTTATGCTCAAGTTCAACTGATAATTGACATGTTTTTTCCAAAAATTAGCCTATATGAGGACATTCCTATAGGAGTTTTGTAGGCAGTCTTATAGGCCCACAAAGCATAATCCAATTTGATTGACCAATACTTTCTATTTTGATTAACAGTCTTTTCCAATATTCTTTTAATTTCATGATTGGATAATTCAACCAAACCACTTTTCTGTGAATGATAAGCAGTAGCAATGCGATGTTAATATGATATTTCTTTACTAACTTTTCCATAATCGCATTTCTAAAATGACTTCCCCTATCAGTTATGATTACTCTTGGTATCCCAAATCTGTAAAATATATTCTTATTTAAAAACTTTGCAATACTTTGAGCATCACATCGAAGCAAAGCAACAACTTCTATCCATTTAGATACATAGTCTACTGCTATTAAAATGTATGTATTTCTGAAAGATGGAATAAATGGTCTCATGAAATATAATCTTCAAACGTCAAATATTTCAACTTCTAACATATAATTGAGGGGCATCTCATTTCTTTTAGAAATATTTCCTACACGTTGGCATTGATCACAATTTTTAATATAAACATTAACATCCTTAAAAATTGTAGGCCAATAAAATCCAGATTGTAAGATTTTATATGCAGTTTTATCAACTCCAAAATGTCCCCCATAATCAGAATTAAGATATTTTTGAATAATTTCATAAGTTTCTTCTAAAGGCACACATCTTTGATTAATCAAATATTTTCCTTGTTTATATAAAAATGGGTCATCCCAAAAATAATTCTTGGTTTCAGATAGAAATTTCTTCCTCTCTTGGTATGTCAAACCATAGGGTATAAAATATCACTGACAATGAAGTTTACAATGTCGGCATACCACAGAATACACCACTCATTAACAGCGAACAATTTTTCATCTGGAAAATTTTCATTAATTTCTTCAGCATCATAGAGAGATTCAGTTTCAAGCCTGGACAGATGATCAGCAATTTGATTATCAGTACCCTTCCAATCTACTATCTTGAAATTAAATTCTTTCAAAAGAAGAATTCATCTAATCAACATTGGTTTTGCATCCTTCTTCTTCATTAAATACTTAATAGCAGAACGATTAGTATGCACCACACATTTAGTTCCAATTAAATATGATCTGAATTTATTAAAGGCAAATACTATAGCTAATAACTCTTTCTCAATAGTGGCATAATTAATTTGAGCTTCATTAAGAGTTTTATTAGCATAGTAAATCACTTTGAAATTCTTATCATATTTCTGACCTAAAACAGCTTCAATAGCATAATCACTTGCATCACACATTAATTCAAAAGGTTTTTCCCAGTTAGGTGAAACTATAACAGGTGTAATGATTAATTTTATTTTAAAGTTTCAAAAGCTTTTAAGCAATCATCATCAAAATTAAAAATCACATCTTTTTCCAGTAAACGGCATAAAGGCTTCAAAATTTGTGAAAAGTTTTTAATATAACGCCTGTAAAATCCAGCATGTCCCAGAAAACTTCTAATTCCACTTACATTAGTTGGGCAAGGTAAATTAGAGATCACTTGAATTTTTGCAGGATCTACTTCCATACCATTGTCTGATATACGATGTCCCAAAAATAGTCCTCCTGGTACCATAAATTAACATTTCTCCTAATTAAGGACCAAATTAGTTTCTTCACAGCGTTTTAGAACTTTAGATAGATGTTCTAAACATGATTCAAATGAAATTTCTAAAACTGAAAAGTTATCCATAAAAACTTCAATCCCTTTTTCTATAAAATCACAAAAAGTTGTCATCATACATCTCTGAAATGTAGCAGGGGCATTACATAAACCAAAGGGCATTCTTCTAAAAGCAAATGTCCCATAAGGACTGGTAAATGTTGTTTTCTCTTGATCCTCAGAAGCAGTTTGAATTTGGTGGTAACCAGTATATCCATCCAGAAAATAAAAATATTTATGCCCAGCCAGTCTATCCAATATCTGGTCTAGAAAGGGAAGTTGAAAATGATCTTTCCTGGTGGCAATGTTTAATTTTCTATAATCAATGCATATTCACCATCCTGTAACTTGTCTTACAGGTATTATTTCATTTTTTTCATTCATAGTCACAGTAACTCCTCCTTTCTTAGATACACAGTGAATAAGACTGACCCATGCACTATCTGAAATAGGGTAGATAATTCTAGCATCCAACCACTTTAGGATTTCTTTCATGATAGAATTTAATCTCCTTTGAGGATCAGCCCGAGGTTTACAGTTATCCTCCATAAGGATTCTATGCATATAAATTTAAGGACTTATTCCTTTAATATCAACTATTGTCCATCCAAAGGCTTTCTTATATTTCTTCAAATTTTGAAGCAAACTCTCTTCTTCTCTTTGAGTTAATTGAGAGGAAATTATAACTGGCAAAGTTGAGGAATCACCTAAAAAGGCATACTTTAAATGATTAGGAATCTTTAAATCAAGTTAACGAGGTTTTTCAATTAATGTACCAAAAAATTCATCTTTTAGTCATGTCCAACATTTCAAAATTTTCATGAACATAATTAAATCTTCCTCATGAAAATCTTCAGAATCTTGTAATTCCTCTTCTTGCTTGTGTTCCAATTCTTTACTTTCATATTTTTCTTCATAGTTGATTTAAAATGACATTCACTCAAATATTTGATAACATCCATCCTATAACGTTCATCATCTTTACCTATTGCAGAATATTTTATTGACTTTGAAATATTGAATGTAACAGTTTAATCTTTAACTCGTGTCATTAATTCCACTTTTTGCACATCTATCATCGCTCTGCCTGTGGTTAGGAAAGCTCTCCCTAAAATTATGGGTATCTCTTTATCTTCCTCCATATCCAACACAATGAAATCAACAGGAAAAATAAATTGATCAACTTTCACCAAAACAACTTCTACCTTTAGGATATGTGATCGAACGATAAGCTAATTGCAAAGTTACAGTAGTAGTGATTATTTCTCCTAATCTCATTCTTTTGAATATTGATAACGACATAAGGATAATGCTTGCACCCAAATCACATAAATCTTTTTCATACTAGGCTTACTTATGGCATCCAAGGTTTCTGGTGAAGTTTGAGAATCAACCATTTGGCCTAATGAATTTTCTTCAGTCATGGAACTTGGCTGAGAAAAATTCACCCCAAATTTGTCTATCTTCTTTGAAATTGTAGCAACATGATTTGCTAACATCGCAAAAGCATCATTTTCATGAATGTTGACTACCTTTTTAGGAATTAACCTTTCAGAAGGCCATTGAAAATTATTAGTATCCATTTCTTCAATTAAAGCATAAGCATCAGTAAATTGTTTAGACATCAATGAACCACCAGCAGCGGCATCGATAATAGATCTAAGAGAGCCAACTAATCCATTGTAAAAGGTCTGAATTATCAACTAATCTAGTATCGAATGATGTGGACATTTTCTTAAGAGATCTTTAAAATGTTCTCATGCTCGTATATAGATTCCCCTTCAAACTGACAAAAAGATGTAATATCATTTCTAAGCTTCGCAGTCTTCGATGGTGGAAAATATTTAGCAAGGAATTTTGTGCTAAATCACCCCAAGTTCTAATAGATCCAAGTGCTAACGAATTTAACTAAATCTTAGCTTTATCCCTCAGTGACAAAAGGAAAAAGTATAAGTCTAATAGCATCATCCGAAACACCATTGTATTTAAAAGTAGTGCACAATTCTAGAAAATTGGCAAGATGTAAATTAGGATCTTCAGTTTGTGCTCCGTCAAACTAATTATTAGATACCATTTGGATAATAGTAGGTTAAGTTCAAATGAATTAGCAGCTACAGTAGGGTGTTGAATAGTACCATGAAGTTCATCCACTATAGGGTTAGCATAATCTCTAAAAGGTCTAAATTCTTAATGGAATTCAACATTTTGATGATCTTGATTTGTCATTTCTTGAATATTTTTATCTTTTTCTATATTTTTTATTTTTTTGATTTTTCTGATAGTTCTCTCTAATTCAGAATCGTAAGACATAAGTCCCTCAGAACCTGAACTACGCATACACAATTAACAAAATAAAATAAAACACACTAACAAAAACAATGAAAAGTAAAAACTTAATTTTTCTTAAATTTTCTATAATTGATATTTTAATTAATTTCCCCGGTAACGACACCAAAAACTTGACTCCGTCTAAAATTTACCCTTACGCTTTAGATATGAAATTATACTTTAATTATTTATAATATGAGATACTATGCAAGTATACGTATCGTTTATCAAGTAAATACAGAACTTTTTTATTAAGTCTCGAGATATCGAACCCACAAGAAAATGTCTAAAATTTTAAGGAAATAAGAAAAATAACTTTTTACTTTTTAAAATGATTTTGTAAAGTATGTTTTAAGATATAAAGTTTTTCAAATTTGTTTTTGATATTTTTTGAATAAAAAGTAAAGCAAACAACTAAAGTTAACACAACTATAAAATAGTATGAAAGCAAATGAGAATAAAATATTTTTTTCCTCTTTTAATGAATCAGTAATAATTATAGAAATTCGTTGTGGAGTTGTGCCAAATAGAAGCAATTATATTATTTACTCTTACTTGGTTCTATAAAGAACATTGGTTAATTTGATGATTTGAAATCTTGTAGATAGGTTAGGCAGGGAAGATACTAACTCTCACTCTAGAGTTCCCTCGATTCCCTCCACTTGGGGGCTAACATCTCATAACAA
Organism: Papilionanthe hookeriana x Papilionanthe teres; assembly: GCA_022702705.1. Taxonomy (NCBI): domain Eukaryota; kingdom Viridiplantae; phylum Streptophyta; class Magnoliopsida; order Asparagales; family Orchidaceae; genus Papilionanthe; species Papilionanthe hookeriana x Papilionanthe teres. The sequence goes on along the minus strand of CM040421.1, from coordinate 59,222,306 downwards.
AATTTTTCACATCAAACCAAATTAGGGGGTTTTAGCCTGTCACTCTAAAGTCCTCTAATTTTACTCTCCATTATAAACATATCTTTCTATTTATTTGCACCCAACCATATGGACTAAAATTGTCATTCATCAATTGCATGTGATTCTTTCTAATTGTTGATTGAGAATACCGCAATGGATCTTACATAATCTCCCAACAAATTTTAACATCTTAATTGGTCAAATCAAGAGGTAAATGAAGTGCAAAGTAGTGAATCATCATAACTTCTTCCAACATTGAAATCCTATACTTCACACAACTTCCTTCCATAATTTAATTATTTTATCATTTAAAAGGAAAAAGATAAAGAAAATTACTCAGAATCCATGGAGAATATACAATCACAACTTGATTTGAAAGTAGAAATCATAATGAAAACACAATAAGTCTTACTTTAAAAACAAATTTTAAATAGTTAAACACTTATCTGAAAATCCTCTTCAAAAGACTCTTGAAGTTCCTTTGAAACTTTGCTTTCCCTTTACAAGACACAATAGAGATTGGCGCCCAACTCCATTTACTCCGAATCTCTATTCTACTCTTAATAAAAACTACATAAAATTGATAATAAAAGTGATGAAGTGGAAAGGTGTGCTCTTAATAACTCTTTAACTTAAACTTGACTCTTAACACTAATCACACCCTCCAACAACAACAATTTTTCTGATCTTCAAGTACTCTTTTTAAAATTTTTCAAAACGTGCCTTGATGTCTCTTCAAATTATGTCCAGATTCAATGTATCCACCACGAATGTATCCATCCGTTCAAATTTTAAATGAGTTTTGGCGCTGATGAGAAGTTAGTGAAGTATAAACCAAAAGATGCTTCAAAAACCCCTTCAAATTTGCGCAAAATCAAATAAGTTCAGTCACTTTAACTGTGGCGCCTATGCGCCAAGGGTCCGGCGCTTAGCCGCCAAAGGTCAATTTTGCACACCTTTCAATTTTTGCTCTAAATTCGATCCTTTATTGCTCCTTTCATCATAGTCAGTCATTTTAATCATACCAGCAAGAAAAACACAAAAATGTCTTCCATTAAAGTATAATATCATCAAAAATAAATATAAAAATGTATTTAAAAATACTATATATTTTAGGTATATCACTAAGCCATCAGACGGAGAATAAATCTCATGTTTCCCTAATAGATGGCGGCTCCTTGGCCTACTGAGCCTACGAAATAACCATAATCATTTCGCGTGGTATCACTATGGGTTAAAGCACATCGAACCATAAGGGCATAGGACAAATCGTCATATCCTAAATGGGCACTAGTTCGTCGAGATCGGGTCGTCAAAACGATATCAATGGCGTCAAAGGAGCGAAAGGGTTCAATAGGGGTAGTCAAAGGAAGGGAGGTGTAGTCCTAAAAGATATAGGTAGTCCGGTTAGGGTACCATGTACCCGTCATCTCAAGCCACTAGGATGTTAAGTCTATCTAGTCATGAAGGTAATCGACCCAACACGTCCTGAGATCCTTGGTCAGCAATCTGTGAATGGCATCCACAGGGAACCTTGTAGCGTAAGGTTAAAGGAACAAGACTCTATCCTATGACTATCGACTGGAGCTCAAAGAAGTGGGGCTTATACCAGTCAAAATGGTGAGGATGCCTCAGAATAGAAAAAAGGAAGAGGAGGTCCACCTGCAAAGTTGTAGACACTCCAAACAAAATGACTTACACCCCATCTAAGTCGAGGAGCCTTCTACACCCTGAGCGCACTTGATAGCCTCCTATGTAGAAAGCTATGTTAGGTCAGTCGGGTTGGGGAAGCAAGAGAGTTTCTCTTCTGGACATGATACATGATACAGTTATCTACAACAATCCTATGTATGGAGGCCCTATTAAACATGATTGGGGGAATGGCCATTCATGCAATCCATTTTAAATCTGGCCCGAAAGCTATACAAAAAGTAAAGACATGTTTTAAAAAATCTTGAATTTTTTAATCCTAAAATTTTAACTATCTTAATCTTTTATTAAGATTTTGAGATGGAAAAATTATAATTTTAGGGTCCATAATGAGCCTAAATTGTGTTTTTCTTTTTTTTTTCTTTTTTTTTCTATTTTCTTTTTTTTTTTTTCTTTGTTCATTGGCTTTCATATCTGGGGCATTTACATGCATACCACCCAATTCATATATATTTCCATTTTAACACAAACTTCAATTATTACATTTATATAAGAAACTGCAAATGTAATATTGAAGTTTAGGTTTAAGACATATAAATACATAGGCACTGAGTGATGTAAAGGTAAATATTCTTCCATATATATGTATGCAATTATATATGCATGTTTATTGAAAGTGTATATAATCACAAAAATTAATTAAAATTAAAAAGATAACTTGCAATTAGTATCGGTTAGAACCGCTGTGAAGATTATCAAAATTAAAACCGCTGTAAAAATCATAGTTACTAAAAGCTCTTTTGCAGGGCTAACAATGACAGTGATTTTGCAGCGGTTTAAAGAGCGGTTTAAAATCATTGTTAAATCGTAGCTAGGGCTACAAAGCGGCTCGTTATTTGCGAATAGTTTGTGTTCGGCTTGCTAAGTAACTTTTGTTAGCTTCTTTCGTTAAGCAAACAAGTAGAACACAAATAATTTTTTTTGCTCTCGATATATAAACCAGTCGAATACGAATAATTAAATACATATTTTAATATAAATAACAAGATTTAAATCTCGCCCTACCCTTAACATCCTACGAGGCTGTGATTAGAGTTGTAAAAATAACTCATCATTCATTAATTGCTCGTGCTCGACTCAATAAGCATGCGAGCCAAACACAAACAACTTTTTTGAACTCGATATATAAACGAGCCAAACTTGAACAATGATATTTTTTAACAAGTCGAGTTTGGACTCGTTCAAACTTGACTCGTTTAAACCCATAACGGCTGCATACATAATCAGGATTGTCAAAATAATTTTGTGTTTGCGAACAAGTTATGTTCGGTTCGCTAAGCAAATGAGCAAAACCCGAACAAATCTTTTGTGTTCGAAATATAAACGAGTCAAACATTAACAGTAATCTTTTTCAATGAGCCAACACAAGCGGAGCCCAAGCTCGCTCGTGCTCGACTCATTTACACCGCTAACCGCAGCAATGAAAATAACATGGTTATTATCTATGTTGATAGCCTGTTTGAATTGCTGTTTAAATTTTCTTTTGTTACATATCCTACACCTAAACCTTATTTATATATGTAAACTTCATTTTTTTAGTACTGCATTTATATATATATATATATATAGAGAGAGAGAGAGAGAGAGAGAGAGAAATATGTACATAAATAGCATGCAATTCTTATGCATTTACATATCACACACTTAAACTTTTATATTTACACACATAACATCGAAATCTTTAATATCACATCAAAATAAATACTATTACGCTTTTTTTAAAAAATAAAATTCACCTTTTCATGCAGAATTTAAAAGCACTAAATTATACAAAAGAATTGTAAATATTTGAACACTAAATCTTGATAATGCTTAGAGCTAAACTCAATTTCATTTGAACAATAAACTATTTCCTCAAACTAAGCAAAATCCCGTGATTTACGAACGAGATAGAGAATTAATATTATATTTCTTTTTCAACATCACTCTTCAATGAAAATTAAATAGCACCATAACAACTTTAAATTAAAATAATACATTATATTAGCATGCGTCTCCATAATCATAGCTTAAGAAAATTAATCATATCGATGGAGGATATGATGACCTAATTTCATTATTACTGCACTCATATTCATTTCATTTCATTTCATGCAAATTGAAATCCAACTTTAGATTCGTGTCTGATAAATCACAGAACCATGCAAATAAATGATAAGACATTTCATAATTTTTTAATTTATTGTGTCGGGTTTTGTGTTACGTGAAAGCTGCTCATTACCAATCCATCGCTGTTCCCTAAACCTTCATCCAACGACCTCACTGTTCGTAAATTGTACCATCAGCCGCTGCATGTTGCTTTCATCCGTCTTACATGCCGGAGATCTCCTTCATCCTTTTCCGAGTTTTTCTCTTTTAACTAATCAGCGTGTCCTTGGTGCTATTTTTGGGAAGCGTTAATGGCTTTTTTTTTTTTGAAGCGTTCAATGTTATTAGATAACAAAATTGTTTAAATAAAAAATTTATTTAATTTATTAATAATATAATTTTATTGAGATAGATATTTTTTTCCCACCAATTCCTCTATTAATTCGATAGGTGCATACCACTCATATTTCAAAAAAAAAAAAAAATTTTGGATGGCTGAAATGTAAATTTTAAATTTATGTGACTACACCTGTAATGATATATATATGAGTCAGTTCCATCCGTCACCGATTCAACAAAATTAAATGCAATATTTACAATTATGTAACTGAAATTACGCGACGGCCACTATCATTGTTGCCGGAGCATCCCCGTTGAGTAGCCACCATTGCAGGATTATCATTGCCCGGCCACCACCGTAGCTTCCACTAAACCACTGTTGTCCAATCGCCAACATAGCAGGACCATCATCGCCCGGTCACCGCCGTCTTCATCGCCACACCATCGTCATCTGGTTATTACCACCATTGTACAACCACCGCCATTATCACTAGTAGACCACCATCGTCGTTGTCGGACCATTGTCGTTGCTGTCGGATTATCATCATATGGTGGCCGCCACCATTGCTCGGCCACCATCATAACCTTCGGATTGCCTCCATTATCGAACTATCATTATCCAAACACCAGCAATGCCACTATCGGACATCATGCTCTGGTTGCTGCCATTGTAAGATCACCATTGCCTGGGCACGACCATCCCACCCACCATACCACATCGGGTTATTGTCACCACCAACCACCATTGTCCGAACACCACCATTCTCTCCATCAATCCACCTTCATCGGGTCGCTGCCATCACAAGAACTTTGCTACCCGGCCACCAACATCACAGTCGTCGGACCAACGTCGTCGGGTTGCTACCAACGGCACTGGTATCAATTTTTTTGGCACATGACTTCTACAATCAGTCTTCCTTCATAATAGTTAGGTTTCCGCCACCTCCCTAACATATTATGTTACTCTCCTAAAAGAAGTCATGTCGATAACCCTCGCTTATGTAATATTGTTTCAGTTATTAATCAAGGACTAGTAAAGTCTTATAACATATATTAAGAAATTAGAATCATTTCAATTGAGCTAGGCTTCGTGGTTTCTATCATTTCTGGTTTTTCACGTAAGAACTCATTATGTTATCTCTGTTAGCTCTTCTTTCATATGTGTGTGTACTGAATTTTCGAACAGAGCTAAGACATTAAGATATCTTTATCACGGTGTATTCTCCAGCACATAATAATAATAATAATAATAATAATAATAATAATAATAATAATAATAACAAAAACATTATTATTATTATTATTATTATTATTATTATAGAACAATATAAAACCAATGTAATCAAAATGCACAAAACTAAGTCGCTATGGTCCAAATAAACCTTAAAACTAAACTTATAAATGAACTCATACTGTTGAATCTGTTGAATCCAGGTTTGCTCTGTGAAGCATGCTCAAGGATCAGAGTGGTGGGAACCACGAGGGAGAAGTGAAGAGAGAGAGGAAGAAATAAAAGAGCATATAAAGACTCACCTGTAGAGGCAAACTCAGGTATTCCCGTGTAACTCATTTTTTATATTATAGTTGAAGGGTAACAAAAGAGAATGAGAGAGAGATTTTTCTTACAGATTATGGGTCTAGAGAAAAGAACCAAAAAGCCTTTTTTTATGTTATGGACTCCAATTTATAGAAGATATGTCATGAAGTAGAAGATTACATACCTTCCTCAGCTTTAATAGGGGGTTATAGGACAATAAAATATATTGTCGTGCCTCTTTGTTTCTGTAACTAACTCTTTAATGTTCTTGATCCTTCCATTCAATAGGTTCTTGAGTCGGTCGAGTGCACTGGTATCGGTTGGCTATTTTGTCAGGATACCTGTCAATCTTCGCTCTAGGAAGTTAGTCAACATAGAGAGTGATAGTCAGTTAGCTCTAGTATGGTCAGTTGACTCGTTTGTTCCTTGATGGCCATTGGGAGAAGTGTTTAGATAGCATTATGTTGATACTTATGAGATTACTAAGGGTACTTGACTTATGTTTTATCGTTGGGGCGAATGCCTGCTTTTGGTTTGCCTAGAAAACACTTCGGTTGGTCGCCACCCCTTCGATCAGCTAGTGGTTCTTTGGCTAGTTGGTTTTTATGAGTACATTTAGCTCTTTAATAAACGAATATTCTTTGATTTATCTCTTTTGATTTGGTCCGTCAAATATTCACGAGATTCATTCAGGCTAATTTTGGGTGTACATATTGAGTTTTTCAATTTTCTTGCTCTTTAATAATGACAGCGTGATATGAATAAAGAAAATTTTAATTCAATAATTTGAATCTTAAAAGTCATAATTTAATGCAATAAATAGAGTCTCTGAATTTCTGTGCCTGTGACCCTTGTATATTCAACATAAGGGGCAATTATATTATCTTTAGTTTATTCTTCATTTGCTCAATTTCTATGATTCTTTTATGAAGAAAGAGTCTGATTAAGCGCTAAAACCCAAAGACTGGGCTAAAATGTTGGTTGTCGTTAGAATAAAACAATGTTGTTTTGAAATCCCACAGACCGGGCTTAAACGTTGGTTACTCTTAGAATAAAACAATGGTAGCCTGAGGTGAGTCGAAGAAAAAGAAGTTGGCTAAGAAACCAACACCCACTGAGCGAGTGGAGATAGAGGAGTCATCCGACTTAATTTGGGAGTCCCCAAAGAAGGTTCATGTTCAATCAGGGTTCACAAACGTTTCTCAAACGTTGATACGTCGATAAAGACTCCTACTGAAGGATTTCGACAGCTCAAAAGTTGATACGTCTATATAGACTCCTGCTGAAGTTCATGTTCAATTGGGGTTCACGAACGTTTTTCTATCGGTTGGTGTACAAGGATATGGTGAAAGTTATCCCCTGGGTGGTAAGAAGGGATCAACTAATGACTTCACTTTTTTTGATGTGGGTAGGGCTGCATGGCCCAAGGTGAATCAAATTCTACGTATGAATTTTCCTTTCTTTTCCGTCTCATTGAGTTTTTTTGTTGTTTTTTCATTGATTTGTATTTATTGTAGATGAGGACACTCGAATCAGGAGCATACCGATTAGTGGCGATAGCCAAATCTACCCTTGTTGGTGGACCTTGTTTCCCAAGTGCCAGCTTGTAGCAAGGAGAATGTGGTTAATCGCCCGGCTAATTCTGTGGAGGTTCGGAGGGAAATTTTTAAGGCATGCTAGATGTTCCCAAGAACCTTGACCCGCTGTCTGGAAGAAGTTAAGGCTATTATGGCTCTCTGAGAAAAGAATATTCTTGTTATACTAGAGAAAATGTTAGGGGAGGCACTCAATCTTTTCCAAGAGGTTATAGAACTCTGTGAAGATGCATTTGTGCTAAGGGTTAGAGGTGTAAACGAACCGACACGAGCGAGAGCTCAGAATGCCTTCAGCCTTTATATATATATATATATATATATATATATATATATATATATATATATATATATATATATATATATATATATATATATATATATATATGTATCTGATGAGTAATATTTCGAGCTAAAACGAGTTGAACACGAACAAACAAATCTTATCCGTGTTCTGCTCGTTAACTTAGAGAACGAGCCGAACACGAGCTTCTTAACGAGCCGAACACGAGATGCTCGCGAACAAAGAGCGTTTTGACAGCCCTACTAAGGGTCCATTCTAAGACTGACTGAACAAACCAATTTAAGCTCGTTGGTCAGATGTTGTATAAAAACTTGGTTATAAAAGGTTTGGTTATGAAAGGGGCAGTCGAGGACAAAATTGTAAAATACCATATTTCAGATTAGGATTTGAATGCAATTATTTGGGCAAAAAGTGATGGTGATAGAAGGGGGGCGACTGAGGCTCACGACGGAGTAGTCAACGTAGTAGTTGAGAATTTTCTCTTTTTTATTTCTGCAACCACAGTAGTGATCCAGTGAATTTCGATCGGTGAACTGACCATTTTTGCCAGAAAGCGTGTGACCCATGCTAACTTTGATACATGTCTCCTAAATGCAACTCCTACCGATTGTCCAGAAGTTGGGGGGCCATTTGGCCTCCCCTAAGAGGATGTTGATGAACAGAGATTTTTTGAAAAAGAGGCGAAGCACATCCTTCTGCGCTTCAGCACGATGCTTCATTCAATGACTTATTTGTTATGTGCAATGCTAGTCAGCTTGCCTCTACCACACAGTGTGAGTATTAAATTGATTTAGAAGTGGGATGTCTGAAGGAATTGTAGCACCATGAGGATAAGGAGCTAGTCATGGAGGAATTCCTTTAATGGTTAGTTCATAGCAAATGAACGTTCAGTGTTCTGGCGCAAGAATTTGCCATCTGCTGAAGTCTACCCTTTCGCTTTTCTAGAGTTTATCTGATCACACATGTTTGCCAAGTCTCTCCGAGCACTTGAGCAATCATATATGCACAAGAAAGTTGATTGAAACCATCTGAAGGCATGGGGGCTTCGCACCTTAAGTCGATGGCTCTGTTCTGGTCTAAAATGTAGTGGGCCGACATTGAAAAGAGGATCGTGACTTCGGCCAAGCTTTCCAAGAAGTCAGAGAAGAAAGTTATGGTGATCAAGAAGAAACTTGTAGTGGCCGAGGAGGAGCTCTCCACTGTCTTGGATCTTCTGTCTATCTCTGAACAAGAGAACTGTGAGCTAAAAACAAAAATGGTGATGATCAAAATTGAAGAGAAGTTCTTTGAATCGAGTCCTTCCCACCCGAGATAGGAAAAGATTTTAAGTGAGCAACTTTAGATAGGCAACATCAAAACAATTGACTGGTTCATTTGGTCATGTTTATTCAACCCAAGGTATGCTAACTTGGATGAATTTATTTCTCTCTACACGTGTTCTAAGGCATCATCTAAGGACACCTCAGACGTTGAAGTTGAAGGAGGTCATCTAGTCAGCTCCCTGACACTCAGAGATTTTTTTTTTCTGTGAGAAATATTTTTGTAAAGTTTATATATATAAACTCTTTAATATACATAAAATTTTGTACATTTCTTTAAGTTTGAAATGAAATGGAATCATTCGGTCCTTTTTCATATCTTTTACCATTTTACCTTTATTGTTTTTTTGTAATAATTGCTTGGTGATATGTATGTGTCTGATGGGTAACTCGGACCTTATGAAACTTTTTTGGTTGTCTTCTGGTTTGTCGTGACCTGACACAAATATTACACTACCTGTCTCATTTTGCCTTGGTTAAATTTGTCTCTTTGGTTGGCCCACACCTTTCGTCAAAACATAGGCGGATCTTGTCGCTACCTTTGCGAGGTCAACTATCAAAACTCTATGGTAAGAGGGAACCTCTTCTAGAGATATATCGATGTTGAGCGTTGAGATTGGTTTTTTTGTGCTTGGCACTCAAGGTTGGTTTTGTTGTTGGTGCGTCGATCGGTCATCTCTAGCATCATTGTCAGTCACCTTTGCTTATTGATATTGTCTTCTAGCTCGTGTCTTAAACTTTTCAAGGTCAAAATTACTCAGTTGTATAATTTCCTCGATCAGATTATTGCCTTTCACCAGGACTTCTCCATATCTTATTGCAGCCTTTATTGGGGTAACTATTGAAATTATCGATACTCGCTACTTGGGTAATTTGTGTTTTACCCTTCACGAAAATTGTCACTATCGGGTAGGGATTCACTGCCAGGGCTTTATCATACTAAAGCTTAGAAACCAAGAATTTTTAACGAGGGAGAGTTGTGGAATATTCTGTCGATCATACCTATCTAGTGTTGTTTTCGACGTGATTTTTTTGGATTTAAGTTCCATAAGTATCAATTGTGCCTGGGAGGGCATTAGAGATATTATTCATAAAATTATAAAGTTTTTCAAAATAATACTCCCTTTATGTGCTAAGCAAGGTTTCAGGTGCCTGGAATAGATCGAGAATTACATTAGTAGGTCGGTCGACTCGTTTTGATCGTCATGGGCCAAACATCCATTTTAGGGTAATCGCCTCGTAGCCAAAACCTCTAGGAAGACTGCGTAAATGAAGTTTCAAGCTCTTGGTCTATTACATGAACTTTTTATCATGCTTTCTGTTTAAGGGTCTCTAAGATCAAATTCCCCTCGTTGGATCACTTTCTTTCTTGTGGGCAGCATGTTTCACGCTCGTCGCCCGTTTTAAGATGTTGAATCCAGGTTTCTCTTGTGAAACATGGTCAAGGATTGGAATGGTAAAAACCTCGAGGGAAAAGTAGAGAGAGGGGAAAGAAATAAAAGAGCATACATAGACTTACCCAATAGGGATAAACTAGGATATGACTCATTTTATATATTGTAACAGAATGGTTACAAAAGAGAAGGGAATAGAGATCTCCTTGTAGAGTATGTGTCAAGTGAGAAAAGTTAAAAAGTCATTTTTTACATGTTATGGACCCTTATTTATATAAGTTAAAGAGTTATGGGGTGAAAGATTAATAATCTGCCCCAGTTTTAATATGAGGGTTACATGACATTATTGTCTTTTGTCATGCCTGTTAGTATCAATAATTGATTTTAGTGTCTTTTAATGTTACTTGACCTTTCGGTCAGAAGGTCCTTGAGTCAGTCGGCCGCACTATTGTCAATCTCCTATTTTGTCTGAATACTAGTTAGTCTTTGCTCTAGGATGTCGTTCGGCTTAAAGGGTGGTAATCTGTTGGCCTTAGCGTGGTCGATTGGCTTGCTTATTCCTTGGTGATCTTTGGGGAATGTATTGAGAGAGTCTCATGTTGATACTTTTGACATTGTTAGGGGTATTAGAAGTTTGTTCGGTTATTGGTTAAATGCTAGCTTGTTTTCGGTCGGCCTAGAAGACCCTTTGATCGATTGTCACCCTTTCGGTTGGCTGGTTGCCGGTCGGCTGGCAGTTCTTCAACCGGTTGAGTTTATGAGTACTTGTAGCACTTCGTTAGAGAAATATTCTTTATTTTATCACTTTTGATCGAGACAATCAGAATGTCTCGAGATTCGTGCAGGCATTTTTTTGGTGTTCACCTATAAAATGAACACATCTCTATAATTTATTTTAAAGTGACTGGTTTGCAAAATGGAGATCCAAATAGTTGCAGTGAAACAATATTGCCCTATCAATCCAGATCCTTCCAATATACCCATAACGAATTTAAGTGTGAAATTAACTTAATTAAATCTTAGTTTGAGTTAAATTCTAATCAGACAAATAAACTATATAGAATATATGCTCTTATCTATGGTGACCAAATAAAATTCATAACCAGAGTTTATTTAACTATGGTTAAATTTGTATTTATATTGGCTTGTCGTTAGCCATATATTCTCTTCATTGTCTCTATCAACATGTCAGCACAAAATCCATCTCTCATTGGTAATAAATCGAAGCTTATCTCTAGCCGAACTAAAATCTCCTTAAAACCTGAAAAAATGAAAGAAGACAAATTTGAAAGAAGCTTTGAGCATTGTCTAAGCCATACTCCAGTGAAGCAAACCATGTGACATCCTACGTAATCATTTGAGGCCTTTGGCATTATGTTTTAACTATATGGATGCATTTTAGACCCCCCGAAACTTGCTATTTACAAATCAAGCACCCTACTAGGTGGTTAATGTGTAAATATCAATTTTTCGGTTTTTTGCTTTAGCGCTTGAAAATAGACAGTATACGTAGGAATATATCTTATATTTTCATTTCAAATATTTGATGAGCCATAAGTTTATTAATTATAAACATTAAATCAATGTAGAATTTCAAAAGATTTTTAGATACATGCCAAATAATTATGTATTTACATTTCAACATCTAATACCTAAACTTTAAGCTTTACATGCCTATACATGAAAAGATATATTTCTTTTTTTTTTTTAATTTAAAATGATCCTATTTTGATGTGATATGAGATATTAGGGTGGTATAAATATACAAATTAAAAAAATAAAAAAAAATTAGTTGTGGAAATGTAAATATATATAAGAATTGGGCAGTATATATGTAAATGGCCCAAAAAATTTACCACTTTAATCGGTGTTCTCTGATTTAAAATCATATTATCTTGTATCTCTTAAATGGCTAATCTAAGAATGAAGAAGAAATCAAAAGAAAGTTGAACTATATGTCCCTTAATGTGAAGCGCTTATTTCATCAGGGACACTAGACGTAAATTTACGTCCAAAATCCAGCGAGCACTTGCCACGTGGTAAGTAGGCCCCTCAGCAACATACTGGTTGTCTAGATTTTTTTGAAAGGTGAGACCCACTTGTTGCGTCTGAACATTTTCACATTACTCATAATTTTTATTTAAGCAAATTTTTTTACAATTTTTATTTATGATATATATATATTTATGATATAGGAAGGAAAAGCTTGAAATAATATATACTTATACATATATATATATATATATATATATATATACATATGTATAAGTATATATTATTTCAAGCTTTTCCTTCCTATCACCAATATATTTTCCCTAGAATCTAAAAATGATATAGAGAGGTTTCTTAAAAATATAGATATAATAAGCTATAAGTATTTTAAATATTTAAACTGGTCGTCTAATTAAGCAAAATTTCCAATGATGCTGGAAAGCATAAATTTCCCAACAAAATAAAAGTAGCTGGTTTGTCAGACTCCCAATTATAAAATATCCAAATACGGAGGGAAAGTTATTATGTCCGGATTCCGGATGTAAAGATGTGTCCAGAGTCCAATCAAATGACGCCGCATTGCCTGGCATTCCAAACCGCGGAATAACACGTGGGGAATATTCCTCCTGCGTTATTTTGTGTTATTCAGGTGTTATTGTGTTATTATAACATTATTGTGAGTCCAGAATATCACAGAATAATACAGGAGAATATTCTCCCGTGTTATTATGTGTTATTCTATCACAATAACAACTGAATAACACAGAATAACACAGGAAGAATATTCTTCCGTGTTATTCCACATTTTCACGGTGGGCTACGCGTGGTGTGATTTGATTAGACTCCAGAAGTACCTCAATGTCCAGAGTCCGGACAGAATAAGTGTTCAATACGGAGAGATGTCGATTAATAATAAAAATTAATTTGTTTTCTAACTGGGAATTTAAATAAATCTACTAAATATAACCCAAATTTTTAATTTGGGTTATATTTTCGATAGTTATAGCATTAGTATAATAATAATGCACCAAAAATATTTTATTTATTTATTTATTTATTTATTTATTTATTTATTTTTAATGATAAGAAACAATTCAGGAAAAGGATGGTTAGGTTTAGTCTCTACCAGATCAGCCAGTTCATTTAAAGTTGTCAAAGTCTGAATGGATCAACATTAAAAAAAAAATTATAAAACAAAAAATACAAAATAAAAACTTCAATATTCTCAACTGCATGAGGTTAGGGGTGGTCGTTGATATGGAGGTAGACTATATCAATTTTTAAAACAAAATAATATTAATAAATAAAAATAGGAAATTTTACATACACACCACACATTTTTTACTTATTTACATATCCAACACCCAAAATTTAGTACTTTAAAAATAATGACTCTGGTATTCTTATTGTGAAATTAAGAATTTGAGTGGTGAAATATAGATGTTTAGGTGATAGATTTGTAAATACATAAGAATTGTGTGGTATGTATGTAAATGCCCCATGAAATATTGGGCCTCCATAGATTTGAGTCGCTAATATTGTCTTTCTGGGCCGGTGCCACTAATCACAATTCGTAGTTATTCAAGTTTCTCTCACTATAGGGTTCCTGGCCTAGTGCGGCATTTCGTCAAACAAGTCAAGCGTCGAAGACAATTACTTAAAGTGTCTGCTGATTATATATCTTGGTCTTGTATATGAAATATCAAAATATAAGAAAAACTATTATGTTCGGACTTCAGATGCATGGTGGGGTGCCAACTATTAAGTGGGCCCCAACGTAATGCATTGACATGTCAGTCCGTTAAAAGCAGTGGGATCGACTTGACATGTGGCCTTACTGTCGAATTATGGATGCATCTGAAATCTAGGGTTTAGGAATAATATAGGTAATCTGCAGCTCATAAAAATTAATAGAGCTTACATGCGGAAGAGTCTACATAAAAAATTTTATTTTAGATTTTGTCGCTTAAATAAATTCTAGGAATATTTACATATACACCGCTTAACTTCAATGTATAAATTTTAATATATATATATATATATATATATATATATACCATCATCTTACCTATGCATGAAAATATGTATTTCACTTTATAAAAATCAAAATAGTGGTATTTTCTTTATGTTTGTGAAATAGTTGGGTGGTACTAATGTAAAAAAGAAAATTTTGAAGCGTTGGATTTGCTAATACATAAGAATTTGACGGTTGGTATGCAAGTGACCCAAAATTATAAAATTTAGGGTTATGGCTATTGATAACCAACTTCAATGCTTCGTTTTGGGGCAACATATCCGATAGGGTGGAGTTTTGAAAACGCCGTCTCACCTTTTTAAAACTGCGTTTAGCAACTTATCTGAAAATGCAGTTAGTTTTTTACACTAAACGTGGAATGCGGGTCGAACACCGTGATCCACGTTTTCAAATAAACGACTTATCTGGATAAGCACAAGCTACCCCAAAAGCACCCTAATTCTGAAGAATCTGGCATCTAAGAAACACAGGCATGAAGAAAAGTCAAATCTCCCTCAATCAGAGGTTATTTGAAAGCTTTATATATGCATATGATTCTAAATAAGGGAGGACCAAATTACATGATTGAAGCATCAAACCCATCTTTATTAATTGAATACAAATGATATATGGTTGTAAAATTTTATTAAATTAAAATAAATCAAATTGAGCAATTTAATTAGTGTATCATAAATTTAAAAGTTGTTCAAATAATAAAATAATTTAGTACAAAAACTATTTAACAAAATAAGACCAATTATTTAAATTCACATAGAATACTAACCTGAAAGAGTAAAAGCTGATTCTTAAAGAAAAACTGACCAAAACTATTTTGTTGATTAGATTAATTTTGTCAACCATGAAGATTTAATTTTGATTTCAATGTTAATTAATTAATAATGTAATTAAGCTTATTTAAATTTAGAATCAAATCTATCAATAAAGTCCCCCAGTCATCATCATACTCATTATGACAGGTTTGGTCTCGTAGGGTTATAAATGAGCCACTGCAAATGAATAACTAAATATTTGGTTATAATAAATTTATTTTGACTTACTTTCTTGATATAATTTATCATATTTAAATAAAATTTTTAAAAATCATTATATAAATGAACAAATTGAAACTATAAACCTTGGGCTTCGATCAACTAGAAATCAAAGCCATAATGCCAAATAGAATCACACTAATTTGAGAAACCAAAACAAAAATTTGAATAAGCTCAATAAGACAATCTAAAAAAATGCACACCAAGATTTACATGAAAAAGCCAGTGAATGGGAAAAACCACAGAACCACACCACCAAACATTTTCACTATGAAAAATCATAATTGCATAGAGATACACACTTATATCAACTCTCTAAAAGCACAAAACTTACAAATTGTTGCTCCAAATTATTTTCTTGATCTCACAAGAGAAAGCCCTCGCTCGGAAATCACCCTCCCTATAATCCACTTTAAAGAGAGAACTAGTTAAGAAACATAGCACACGAGAGTACTTCATCTCTCGAACCAAATATTTAAACTGAATTGGAAGAGAGAACTGCCCCAGACGTGACCGCACCACTCTTGGGCAAGGGAGCACTGACTCTCTAGAACCACACACAAAGGCGTCCTGAAAACAGTGTGGGGGCGTCACGGCCACGGGTGCAGGCGCCCCCCATATGGGCACATGGCGTCGCGCTCTCTATCTTCACATGTGGGGGCATCGTCCAAGCACAAGTGCATGAAGGCAGAAACACCTCCTGTCTGTTGGATGCGCCCTACGCTTACAATCATGCTTCATACACAACATCCCCCACTTGGGACCGATTTACACCTCAACACCTCTTCTCCAGATTTGCCCCTCCATCCATATCATTTTCATAGTCATGTATCGTAGTATGGCTCACACCACCAATCTGAACCTTTTTTTGGACTCCAATTGAAGCCAAGCATAGCTCTAGTTTCTCGATAGACGCCACCTTCGTCAACATGTCCTCAAGGTTATGAGTTGTGTGTCTTCTCTAAGAAAAATTGTTCATTTCATAAAGAAAGCACGTAAAGTGATAACTTAGTTGAAAGTATTTTATCATTACATGAAAAGCAGCATTCTTAGCAAGATGAATTTCACTCATACTATCAATATGAAGTTTTCAATCTGCTCCTTGCCCAATTTTGCCATAAAGCCTTGTAGCTAAATCTTTTCCTTGCTAACCTCAGTGATAGCAATATTTTACAGCCTTTATAGTTGAAAGTGGAACAATCTTTTGTAGCCTGAAAACTCAATTAAATGATGTTTTCCCAAAACTGAAGACATATCATGTTGTACTTCTTCAAATGTCCAAATCTTTTATCGGATTTGAATATATAAATCCCTGCAGATTAATCCTTACACTTCTAAAGAAAAGTATTGTGTTGAGTGTTCCTCTTAATTATCTAAGAATCCACTTTACCGTCTCCCAATGATATATGTATGGATTGTACAATACCTGCTAATCAGTCTCACAATATATAAAATATCTGATTTTGTACAAATCATAGCATACATCAGACTCTCAACTACTGAAACACACTAAGTTCTCTCCATTTTTGCTTGCTCTGTTTTAGACTTAGGCAATAATTCCATAGCTAGTTTAAAGTGACTACCTAAGGGGGTGCCAACTGGATTTTCCTCACTTATGTTGAATCTCATACTCTTCTTGAGACAACTTCAGTATACATACACTCATGTCTTAGTTGATTTTTATCCTAATAATCCTTTTGGTCTCATGCCAAATTCTTTCATCTCGAACTCACTTAATAATTGCTCATTTAAATCCATGATTTTCTCTATATATGTCCTTGCAATTAGCATGTCATCCA
This sequence comes from Papilionanthe hookeriana x Papilionanthe teres, assembly GCA_022702705.1. NCBI lineage: Eukaryota > Viridiplantae > Streptophyta > Magnoliopsida > Asparagales > Orchidaceae > Papilionanthe > Papilionanthe hookeriana x Papilionanthe teres. Next base: position 59,205,148 of record CM040421.1, on the reverse strand, counting down.
CATACAAAAGGAGTAAGATATAAAAATTATCAAATTATTTAATGAAGTAATAGTGGTTTATCTGTCACTTCATGTACCCATTATCTAACATGAACTCGTCAAGCTTGTCGGTACCACTATCTTCAAGCCTGCTTCAAGCCATAAAGGTTCTTCTTCAACCTGTAGATCAATTCTTCTTTTCTTTTAATGTCATAACCCTACAGTTTTACCATGTATATTTCCTCATCTAGATCTCCAGACAAGAAAGTTGTATTTACATCTATTTTCTCCAAGTGTAGATCTTTCTCCTCTATCAAGCACAAAACAACTATGGTGGTTGTTATCTTTACCACCAAAGAAAAAATCATTATACAGTCCACCCCATCCTTCTGTTGAAACTTTTTTCCAACAAGCCTTACCTTTTAGTGCTTGTTACCATCTGATTCCTCTTTTAGCCTGCAAACTCACTTATTGTGTAGTGCTCTTTAGTCATATGATAACACCATCAAATCTCGAGTCGATTTGACTCTAAAGACTACACTTCATCATCGATGGCAAGCTCCCACTCACTTAAATCTTCAACTTGGTGGCATCCTTAAAGCACACTGGTTCACAAATATCAATTAGTAACAAATAATGTAAAGAATGAGAATACTTTTGTACAAGTCATATCAGTATATTGGACTCTTAATCTTTAGTGGTAGGTGACCGATAAATTTCTTGTGCTCCATCTAGTTGAGAACTTCTTCTTTCTTCACCTTCCTGATTATTAATGTCTTCTATATCAACAGCATTAAACTCTTTAGATAACTGGTAGAAAAGTTTTGTTCATGTCCTTGTATATCTCCATTTCATTGAATGTTACATTCCTACTCTTAATGAATTTTTAATTCTGATATTCCTATAACTTATGCCCAAAATCATCTGAGTCATAACAAATGAATGTGCACTTACAGATTTCAAGTCAAGTTTACTTATGGATCCTACATCAACATGTACATATACAAAACAACCAAATACAGTCAAGTATGATTGATTTAGCTATTTATCACTCTAAAATTTTTAGTGAAGCATTTCTTCAAAAGTACTGATGGATCGTGACTAATCAAATAAACAATAGTATTCACTGCTTCATCCTAGAGCTATATTAGTAAGCCTGCATGCGGCCAGATGCTCTTGGCACACTGTAATTGCTCTATCCATGCACTCAGCTACTCCATTCTATAGTGGATTTCTTAGAACAATGAAATCATGTCTAATCTCATCTTTAACATAGAAATTTATTAACTTCGGATCATGAAACTCACCCCATTGTCTAATTTGAGACACTCAACTTTATGGATTTTTTATTTCTATCACGACAGTTTACTTCTTAAACACTTCAAATACTTTTAATTTTTGCTTTAAGAAATAAACACATACCTTTATGACATGATCGTCAATAAACGTAACTAAGTAGTGAGAACTTTCATTGGACTGAACTGGAGTAGGATCTCATATGTTAGTATACACCAACTCTAGTTTTTTTTACTACTATTAACCCACCTTTAGAAAAAGAAACTTTCTTCTGCTTATCATGTACATAAACTTTACAGAAATTCATATTTAAAGATTTCAAGCCCTAAAATTTACTCTTAGCAAGTAAGGACTCAAACCTTTATCATTCATGTGGCCAAGCCTACAGTGCTAAAGACCTGTATCCACCTTGGCTCCAGCCACATCAATAAAATCCATCATTTTAATTATTAGATAAAGATTTGTTTTAATATTGATCATTCTTAGATTATTCCATTTGGTAACTTGATACTCATATCACTCTTTCCCACATTATTCAAGCCTTCTTATCTCCCACATAAGCATTCTCCATATCACTCCAAGTGTAACTTTTTGAATACTTCTTTTTTAGGCGTGCTTGAAGAGGCATTGGGTCTATTATCTAAGATTCAGTGATGACTATGGATAAAAACAAGAAATCTCATTGAATTTCAACTATTGAGATCTTTGTAAAGATATTTCTTTCTTGTCCTCTACCACCAGCTTTCTTTGGATCCTTACAGTCTTCTTGAAATGTCCTTTATTTCTACAGTTCTAGCATTATCCTCTGTCATTTCCTCTGCTTGACCTAGACTTTCCTTTTCTGGACTTGAGCATGACCTTGTCTGTATTTCTATCCAAATTCCTTTATTTATTTTCCACATTCAACGTAGAATCTGATGATTCACCATTTATTGTATGCATTTTTGTTAATTTTTTCATTCATCACTAATCTCATGATGTTATCAAATTTTAAGTTCATGTTGCTCAAAGAGTTGCTCATTCTTGTGACTAATTTGTCCTAGTTTGTCCACCAATGAAGATAGAATTCAGAATGCCTAGCTTCATCATCTAATTTGATTTCACAAAACACAACTTAATCGTTACAATGTTAAAATTGTTCAAGTTTTCAGCTGACGAACTATATTCTGCCATCTTTATGTTGAATTACTTCATCAAAAAAATCTTATTTAAAGCAGAATTTTTTTTTGTACTATTTGTCAGTATCGCCATTTGATCAATCACGATTCTTTTCATTTACTGTATTGAATGCAACATATAAAGTAAATGAAAGATTGATCAAACCTAAGATTGTTCAATCTAGCACCTCCATTCCTCCATAGTTATAAACTCAAGCTTCTTGTTGATTCCTTATATTAGCACACACAGTTTTTGCTTATTCATTAAATCTTCCACTTACATCCTTCATAGCTTAAAATTCAACCCATTGATTTTCTTCACTCTATATCCTGATTTGTTTGTCATTGCTTCCACTCGAATCAAAGAACCATTACTCTGATACCACTTATTTGGATGGAACTATAAATCTTGGGCTTCGATCAATTATAAATCAAAATCACATGGAGGATCTCACCAATTCGAGAAATCTGGAACAAAAATATCAAAGAGAAACACAGCAAAACAAAATCAAAAAAACTCACCAAGATTTACGTGGAAAATCCAAGAATGAGAAAAAAACTATAGTCACACCACCAAAAAATTTTATTACGAAGAATCAGAATTGTATAGAGATGCACAGTTAGATCAAACTCTCTACAAGCCAAAAAACTTACAGATCTTCACTCCAAACCTTCCCCTTGATCTCACAAGTGAAAGCCCTCACTCTGAAATTACCCTCCTTAGAATTCTTCTTCATGAGAGAACCAGTCTAGAAACACCACATGCAAGAGTATTTCATTCGTCGCTCAAATCGAAGACCTAAAACTAAACTAGAAGTGAGAATTATCGCAGGTGCATCTCTGTCACTCTTAGACAAGGGAGCAATGCACTATTGGGAATTGGGCTCAAAGGCGCTTTGAAAATGGTGAGGGTGTACCATGATCCTAGACATGGGTGTGCCACTTATGGGCACCAAAGCATCACACACTCTTTCTCCACGCACAAGTATGCAGTTCATGCACTATTGTATCGAACCAGAAACACCTCTGGCTGTTGGTATTAGGCTCCATCTACAACACATAGAACGTTCAACAAATTACTCATTATAATCTCACTTAAATTCTCGTTTTAATGACTTTAAAGTAGTCTCCACATCTGCCTTGTCCTAAAGATCCAATGGATCTAACAAACATCCCCCAATATGAATTTTAAAAAAGAATTGGCCTTACATATGACCTGGCCTGCTATTTTCACACTTTTAAAAATAGAATGGATATCATAAGTAAAAAATAATTTTCTTATTTTAAAATAGGTTCATTAAATGTAGGCCCATAACATGCAAGGTGACACAAGATCTATTGAATCCATAGCACTGTCATACTTATGTCAATTCTGATGCTTTAAATTGCATTGCTCCTCGGGGTCTACCAAGCAAATAATGCTCGTTAAAGCATCATGACTGACACAGGGTCACTCACCTACCAAATTTTGCTCGTTACCAAAGCATGCAAATAAATGCATATGCAAGCAGGCATCACTCAAAGGTCGACATCGTGATTACTCAAGTGGGGTATGTACGAACATGATGGAAGATCATCAAGCAACATGCAAATGATAAAACTCAAATGCATTCATGTTGCACACTCAACGAGCTCAGATGCTCTAAGACATGGCCCGAATTGAGTGAACAAGATGCAAAGATTGTGGCAACCAAATGGTGTCACAAGAGGTGAAGGGTGTATCCTCCTCTATGGAAATTCACATATCATTGACTAGCATAACTAGCCACCAATCAACAAAGAAATGCAGCATCGAACCCCAAACACATGTGATACACATATGAACGAGATACCATAGGTGTTGGTGCTCGAAGAGACGCCGAATATAGATGTGTCGAAAGCAAAGTATCATGCAAATGAGTTCATCAAAAAGTATTTTCCATGCATGCAAGTGTGAATGCAAACCAAGTCATGTATCATCGTGCAAATGATGCAAATCCACATGCAAAGCATACATCATGCCAGTGATGTTGGCAGTTTGACTCATTGGGTTGACCAGGGTGGTCAACCTGGGACATCATAACTAATTAGTCGGTCGGGCTGTGGCAGCCGATTGGACTCAAATGATTGGTTGACCGAGTCATGGTTGTCGGTCGGACCAAAAAGGTCAATTAACCGGGCTTGGGTGGTTGGTCAGACCAATGTGTTAGATTGACCAGGCCATGGTGGCGGGTCAGACAAAAATGGTCAGTGACCAGACCGGGGTGGCCGGTTAGACCTAAGTAGTTAGTTGACCAGGTTAGGGCGACCGATTGAACCTATTTCATCGATCAAACAGGCTAGGGCGGCCAGTCTAACCAACATGCTACATGCAACATGCAAATTGCAAAGTGATTCATCAGGATAAAGCTTATGATGCAATGTAAATGCACTCAATAGTGAGTCGTACCCATCCTAGAGCTCTTACATAGGAACCTAGGATTCAATTAATGGATGCATATCATAGCCTTCTCCAACATTAGCGAAGGACATGAGGACTTTCTCCCTTCAATTCCTTGAAGGAGAAATTCTCCACCATTTGTAGAATGAACTTGCTACAAAGTTTTTTTCATCTTACAAATCCTAAGTGCTCCAACCCCTCTATGGAAGGTTGAACCACCAAAAGTAGGGGAAATACAGATTCCGACTTATTTTCGTTAAGCTAAGGTTATTGCAAGGAAGGTCACTCGGATTCAAAGGGGATTGGTTTGTGACAGATTCTTATCCTAGCAAATTTCTCTAGGGAAACCAATAACCTAGCCCTAATAATCTCTAACATTTCCTTGAAGGAGAAATTCTCCATCATTTGTAGGATGAACTAGCTACAATGTTTTTTTCATCTTACAAATCCTAAGTGTTTCAACCCCTCCATGGAAGGTGAACTGTCAAAACTAGGAGAAATACAATTTGCGACTTATTTTTGTTAAGCTAAGACTATTACAAGGAAGATCACTCGGATTCATAGAGAATTTTTCCCCGATAGATTCCTATCCTAGCGATTTTCTCTAGGGAAACCAATAACCTAGCCCTAATAATCTCTAACACAATCCAAAGGCCAGCTAAGAAAAGGAAAAATGCAAGGGAACAAGTGTATCACCTACGCGATGTTTGATAACGTCCCCGATTGTAAAAAATAGGCTCTCCTCAAGTAGGAGAGTGACTTCTCTCTTCCTTCTCTCAAGTGTGAGAGGAAGCTCTCCCTATGAAGATGACGACTTCTTCCCTTCTGTAAAGTCAAGTAGAAGCTCTCCTTTCAAAAGGAGACGTGCCACTTTCCCTCACCCTTAAAGTCTTCTCCAAGTTCTCTCTTACCTCTTTCGTAGATTTATGGTGGAAGGGGAAGAGAAAATTGAAGAAAACATACTTTTGTTGGGAGAAAATGGTGGGAAGAAGAAAAGAAGGTGTTCTTCTTTGCTCGATCTTATCTCCAAAACTCTCTCATCTCTTTCAATTCTCTCTCCCAGCTTTACTATATTTTTTATTAAATTTAAGAAATAAGAAGTGAAAGCGGAAACACTTTCAACATAAGGAAGCAAGAAAAACAGGAGAAAAACAATAGAAAATAGGAAGAAAAAGATGAATGAAGAAGAAGAAGAAGTCCTCCTTCAATTGAGCTCTCCTCCTCTATGAATCTCCCTTCTCTTCCCTCTAGAAATCTCTTTATGTTTAAAAATAGTGGATGAGCCTCTCAAAAATGAGCTCTCCCAACTCCTTTTTTTTTTGTTTTCCACACCAACCAAGTCTCCTGCATGGCCTGTCTCATTGGCTGACTCCCTGCTCGATACAATCAACCAATTGCAAAAAAATCAAAAAAATATTGATTCAAGCTTCCCTCACCTTGATATTATCCATAAGTTTCATAGGAAACACCCAAATGGTTTCCATAATGTTCCCCTCCATTTGACGTCAAACAGGCTGAAATAGCAAGATTTAACAGAGGAAAATAAACCGGGCGCTTAGGCGCCTCAGCAAGTGCAAAAGTGCTCATCCCTCTGTATATGGCATTTCCTAATTGGATGGAATGAGGGCTATAGTGGCATAGAAGTGGAGGGCTCTCGGTTTATTGAAAGAAAGTGTGCAGAAAGTTGGGCACTCAAGTGCCCAACATTAGCGCCCAAGCACCCATAGAAAAAACTGCAATCTTTTGATCGCTACCCGAGAGGCAGGCGCAAAATCGCCCACCATGTGCACTTAAGCACCCAAAGAACAATTCACACCTCTTAAAGAGGCACTAAACATATGTATGCGTGCTTTTACACCCATTTTGGGTGCTTTTACACCCAAGCCTCAAAAGGGCTTGGTTCCTTTGCCTATCGTGTGTGCGCAGCTTCGAGCAGATGGCGTTTTATAAATCCTTAGACTACTAGAGACCGTCCAAAAGAGAAAATAGGTTCTCCCTCTTCAGGGTTGACACAGAGGTGCATCGTATCAGATGAAAATCACCGCCCTTGTGCAAGTATGGCCTGAACAGTCCAAACCCCAATTTTGTGTCTAGATGTCTGTAGGAAGGTTTTCACTGATCCAGAGGCTACGTAAGACTATGTATCATTATAATGTGAATCTATAACTCAAAAATGAATATTCTGGAGGTTTTCGTTTAGGGATTTTAGTGTCAACAGACATCCTGAGCCCCCGCACGGGTAGATCGATCTACAATCTGACTTTTTCCAAAATGTGTGTGAAAGGGTTTGATGACTCCCCTTTGCCACTGGAGGCTCAAAATAGGCAGAGTATGACCTCTAAATACCAAGATAGGCATTAAATATGTCAGTGTTGGAATTAAATTCGCTCCGCTGAAAATTCTTTTAGGTGGGGCTAAATCGAGATCGGCCCTAGTTCTATGCTCGAGGCATGTACCAGATAGTCCGAATGGATGTCCTAGGCTACAAGAAACTGTGAACAATCTTATAACACTCAAGTGGACATCAACATATATGAATTCAAAAGCGATGCTAACATGGAGACTGGTCTCAATATTGTCATTTTCACCGTGCAAAAGAGCATTCAACAGAAAGATGTTTTCACATAAAAAAGAAATTAAAAGTTTGATACATCAAAGTTACATGGGTCACTACTTAAAAGAATAAGGTGATGGGAACTAGAAGAAAATCATTTGGGTTATCAAATGAGAATTACAACTCCAAATTATCTTATTTGAGTAAAAGACTAGCATATAAACTCTTAATTTTTTTCTAGAAATATTTTTCATGTTACTTTAAAAAACTATCATTTAGTGAAATTTTCTTATTCTCTCACGAAAGGTTTTTTGTATAGAAAATATTTTCAGGACAAGCAGTAAACAATGTCTCCATCCTCACTCCTGGAAGTCGAGCCCAAAAGGCAAGACTCAATGGGAAGCTACCATGCCCCTAGTAATCAAGCCTAAGAGGCAAGACTCGATGGGAAGATACGGTACCCATGGAAGTCGAGCCCAAGAGGCAAAACTCGATGGGAATATATTATGTCTCTATAAGTCAAGCTCAATAAGCAAGACTAGATATGAAGATACAGTACTCCTCGAAGTCGAGCCCAAATGGTAGGACTTAATGGGAAGCTTCCATGACCCCGGAAGTCAAGCCCAAGAGGTAAAACTCGATGAGAAGATACGGTACCCCTAGAAGTTGAGCCTAAGAGGCAAAAAACAATGAGAAGCTACTATGCCTCTGGAAGTCAAACCCGGTAGAGAAGAATTGATGGGAAGATACGGTAACCCTGATAGTCGACCCTAAGAAGAAAGACTTAATAGGAAACTACCATGCTCATGGAAGTCAAGCCCAAGAGGTAAGACTCGATAGAAAGATCCGATACCCTTTGAAGTCAAGCTCAGAAGACAAGTCTCGATAGGAGCCACCATGCCTCTTAAAAACAAGCTTAAGAGGCAAGTCTTAATGGGAAGCTAGTACTAGACAAATTCCTCATTATAAAGACTCTAGTAGAGTAAATGGTTGACAAGATATTTAATCAAAGACCTTAAAAGTCTACAAACCATAGAAACAGGTACATCAAAGACCTCAGAAGGCTACAAGCCTCAGAAGGTACAAGTACAACAAAAATGTTAGAAGGCTGCAAGACTCAAAAGGCATCAGTTTATTTCAAGCTCCAAGGCATAAGCCTCAGAAGGCGCAAGCCTCAAAAGATACATGCTTATGAGGGCATAACCTTAGAAGGCACGTGTCTCAAAAGATATGTGATTCTCTTACATAAAGTGCATGTGCTAACTTTGATTACTGACTCCCGCATGTTTGAGAAGCCGCAGAACCTCAAAAGGCATAAAACTTAGAAGATGTCGACATCAACGACACCATAGAAGTGAGAGAGTGGCAGCCCATAATTTGGGTAACAACACCCCATAAATGAGGTAAAAGCAACCTCATAAGTGAAGTCAATTTTTTTTTTTTGCATCAAGCAAGTTAATGACGTATAGAAAAAAAAAATTTTACTTTGTACAAACGCCACATCAAATGATTGAAATGCTACAAAGATCAACACGCATTACACAAAGATAACAAGTCAGTATATCTTTAAATGGTGTTGGCATGGCCTCCTGAAAAATATGGTACTTCCACCAATTTTTGGGTGATGATCTCCTCCAGAAATCTCATCAGTAGCATAGGAAAGAAAATCCCAGAGGTCCTGTCAGGCAAGTTCGAGATAACTTTTGGGGAGGCTTTCTCCTGCTTCACTACGAGAGAACACCGCAAAAGAAAATCACAGAGGTCCTACTGGGCAGAATCAGGGATAACTTTCAGGAGATTTATCTCCTATTTTCTATGAGAAAAAACCATGAAAGAAAATCTCTGAGGTCCTACTAGGCAGGTTGGGGATAACTTTCAGGATGGGTTTCTCTTTTCTTTACAAGATTAGATTGGGAAAGGAAATCTCGAAGGTCCTACAGGGCATGGTTGGGAATAATTTTCAAGATGTCTCAGATCATCTGCTAGGCAGTGATGGTGACAACCTTTTCTCCCTCTCCTCTCTTCTTCTGGGAAATCATAGATCACCTGTTAGCTAGCTGGGGCATGGACTCCATCTTTATTCATATATCCTTAACATATTTATAGGCTCAAAAAAGATTCAGCACTAAAGGCTTCATACATCTAAAAAAAATAAGAAATTTAGAAATTTGTGACGCCGGTACGCCTACCCGCCATCCGCTTTCTCCCGCCATAGCGCCTTCTATCTTCCATCTTCATCTATCGTTCCAAGCACACAATTGATTAATGATGTTAATCACTAGAAGCTACATGGATAAGTGTGAATATATTTTTAACTTTATAATCCTATGAACAGCTGGCAAATGATGAAAATCATGTGTGTTTGTGTGTCTTTAAGAAAAAAAAGAATATATATATATATATATATATATATATATATATATATATGTGTGTGTGTGTGTGTGTGTGTGTGTGTGTGTGTGTGTGTGTGTGATAAAAATAAAAAGCTCTAAGCTCCATAGCTTGATAATTTCGAATTATAAAGTTGGTCCCGCCCACAAGTAAGGGGACAACTAATATACCACCAATAAATTGCCAACATCCAGCACGAATCACAAGGCATGAAACAGATCTCGAGACATTCTTTTGAGCAAAAAACATTCAAACTTTGATTAAGATTCATCAAGAGCTCTGATTTCAATAAATTTATAGTCAAATTGACCAGCTCAATGTGATAGAACCAATGATACCAAAATTGGTCCAATCTAACTCAAATCAAGCACAATCAAGACATTAAACTGTTTTTGAAAGTTTTTAGAGCATATCTGAAAGGTCAAACGGATGTCGATTCTGACGAGCTTATAATTGAATCAAGCATCTCGACATGACGAATCCAACGAGCCCAATATCGCTAAATTATGATATCTTTAAGTCACTTAAATGTCCATCAGACACCGTTTGACAAAAGAACATCTCTGGGTCGTCCTATCAGAGTGACTCGTATTCATTCATTAATTGCAACCAAGACTCTAAAATAGAGTTATACCCCTCTTATTGGAGGGGATGAGTTTGAAACTTGAAGAGAGAGTTTGGAGCTTGGCAAAGAGCTGGTCCAACATAACTTATTTGCCGACCGCCGCCGACCCCTAGTCACCGAACGCAACCGACAACCAGTCTTTGGCCTCCGCCGACTGTTGCTGATCATCATCGACCACCACCCACTTCTTACGACAAATTCATCTGTGCAACGACTTTGTAGCTCGAAAGATCGTGAAACCATTTTCCCCCCTTATGGGACAATGGACCATAGTTGTAATCTCCAATTATAGTGGATCTCTTTAACTGAGTTAAGCCCCGTGACTTTATTCTTTATGTGTTTTCCATGTAAAAATTTTTGCTACCTCTATTAATTATTTTCTTTCATCCGAGTGTATTTAATTATAATGCAACGCTAAAATAATTTGTTACTCTACCGACAAAAATCTTCTAACACGCAACACAAATTATGCCCAATAAAGATATTATATTCGTAAAATGTTTGCATCAATCTGATGAAAACAAAGCAAAACAATTAAACTGCTCTAAAAATACCTTTTTTTTCATATTTTTTTACTGATCACCTTAAAACACGAGACCTTTCGGTGTAGATAAAAATGTCCGACCAACGAACCACTATTTCATCCGGCAAAACTTTCTTCCATTGTCCAAAATTTTTCAAATTTGATAATAAAATAAACAAACTCAGGCTCAGCATTGCAGCTTACCCCGTTATAAATTATAAGAAATTGGCCTCTTACATCAAAGGAATGGGCATTTTCATACGTACCATAAATACCATATAAATATCAAGTTGTAGGAATTAGGTGGCATGGTATGTAAATTTCTTTTCAAAAAACTTGATTTTTGATCAAATAAACAACTAACTTTGAAGAAAATAATGTAAATATACAACAACAAACCCGAATTCAACAAGTTAAGCATTACACATCGTAACAAAATGGATAAAATCCACATAAACACTATAAATAAACATATGATTCTTTTATATACAGAGCCAAACTTTAGAAAAATTTCATTCAGAACTTCAGGAATAATCAGATCCAACCTATTGTGAATTTGTAGTACGCATAGAAATTAAAATCACCCTAATTCGAACAATCTTGCATCAATAATAATTTCGCAATCAAAAAAATTGCTTGTTCATCATGATTACAGCAGCAGTAAAAGAACAACACAGTTATGTTACAAGTTGATGGCTTACAAATTAAAATAATAATAATATAATAATAATTAAAATTAAAACAAAATTGATTGGTTACATCAACAAAAATAGAATTATTGGGCTACAAGTACAAGGAAGCAGCAAAAACTATATCACGCTTGATCTTCATGACAGCCTCCTGGAGCTTATCTTCCAGTTGGGTTTCTCCTATTGATTTGGCCGCAGAAGTCAACTGCTGCAAAATCTCCTCAAGCCTTCTGATGGCTCTAATCAAACTACCTTCAAAGACTGAGGATAGCTCCATAATCTCGAAGAACTTTGATCCCTTTGCCCAAGCATAAACAGCTTCCATGATATCCGGGCGAAAGGAGTTCACAAAACTTTCAACGTCTATTTGCACCTGTAAGGCGATAATTCTTTTCAGATTTTGCATGTTTGTAAGCAGTTCATATCGCTTTACGAGAAGTTTTAGCTGTTTGTAAAACCATTCTTGAGAGATTACGTAAAAGATAATTTTTTTTAAGCTGGTGTGGGTACATATATAATTTCTCGGTCACTAAAAAAAAATCAGATAATAACTCTCAGGCAGTTATTGCGTTCTTAAAAGGTATGAACGTAAAAAGCTACATTTTACCACAGAAATGTCTGAAAAACAACAATAAATTTGCAGCCAACTAAAATTGAGTAGCAGTCTTAAAAACAAGCCGTATTTACATGCTTACCCCCCAATTCCTATGTATTTACGTAGCTAACACCAAAACATTACTTTTTACATTTATAACACCCAAATCTCTTGTATCATATCAAAAATATCACTATTTTAAATTTTTAAAAGTGAAATACAGGTTGCATATATGTAAAAATTGAGTGGTTATGTAAATTTTCCAAAATAACAAAAACCCCAAACAGACCATAAAAAAATAAATAGATGCACATTTCTAAGAAATAGGTGAAATAACACTCATTTTGAATTAAAATGACATTATGATAGAATGTCTCACTTGTTATCCGGAATTTCAAGACACAAATTTTCATTTAAAAAATTAGGAATCAGAAGGGAGAAAATTTAAAAGAGGTACCTTGCAATCTAATTGCACATTGGCTACTCTCCTTGCAGTTTCTTGTAGCTGGGAGAAAAGAGAGTCCAGTTCTTCCCTTGGTTTAGGAGCATCCTGGAGCTTCTCCTGCCAAACAAAACATGAGAGAAGAGCCACCATTTCCTCGATACTCATATCTTTAAATGAACCACTCAGCATAAGCTCAGTTAGCGTCAATTCATCAGCAGAGCTAATCTCACAAGCAACTTGACCTTTCACCCCTACAACATCCTCTCTAGTAATGTACCTGCATCCTATTAAATATTCAATATTGACTCCATGCATCACTTAAAAAGATTTTGCCCAATAGTATTTTTTGAATGAAATGGCACATATTAAACATTTTTGTTCGAATAAAAATGGACAAAATACAAAGAAACATTACCCTAATCTCCGTAGAACCCTTTTTCGTGCCTTGAGTTCGTCTTTGAAGGCCAAGGCAGTGGAAGAACGCATTGATTTCTTGACTGACTTGATCTTTGCTGATAATTCCAGTTTATCGTGAAATACTTGCAGGTTTTGCTGGATAAGTGGAGAATTTCGGATTTCATGTTTTTCAAATAGTCTATCTAAGGCCTCTATCCTTCTGACAGCTTTTTTATACGAGTTACTTTGTACCTGGAAACATATAATTGTTAGGAATGACAATATATATGACGAAAACATACAAATAAACAAAGAAAAACTTACATTCATGTCTTCTTCAGGATCTAAAAGGGGAATCCCATCCTTCATGAATCTGAAATGGACTTCGGTAAGAATCTTGAGCATGTTCTCTCGAGCTTCTAACGGTACGAGATCTTTGGGTATATAAAGACGAACAATGCTCAAACTTTCAATCTGAAGGACAAATAGACAAGCTGATCCTTTGAATAGAATAAAAGATAATAACTAAAAGGGAGATATATATGCATACCATTAAATTCCTATGTATTTACATATCTAACACAAAGTTCAATAGTGATATTTTGATGTGATATGAAAGATTTGAGTCTTAAAAATGTAGAAAGCGAAGTTTAGGGTTTACATATGTAAATACATAGGAATTGTGTGGTATATATGTAAATGCCCCTAACTACAAACTAGCTGCAAATTCTCCAGCAAAGCGTATGTAGACGGAGTTGACTTCAAACTAGCCCCTAACTACAAACTACAAACTAGCTGTTAATGCCCCTAACTACAAAATATCATGCAGGCCATTTAAGTCCATTTCATAACTTCCAGCTTGACTTCCTTCCCATTACACTAAATTACAAGTATAAAAAAAAAGACGGAGTTGCAGATTATTAGGTAGTTGGAGTCAAGCCTTGACCTCTTAACAATACTTGATCTATCTTGGTTGGGTCAACAAAGCCCCCAGGATTTCAAAAACAATTTTTATTATATTTTATGGGCATTATCATAAAAAACTGGCAGATATACAAAATGTATGTAAATGTTTCCTACAACTTAAATGGCCTGCATGATATTTTCAGATAAATAGGGATCCAGATGTTAAATCAAGCAACACTTAACAATAAATGTAAGCAAACGAAAGTGACTGGAAAAGGTAAACTGAATGTGAACAATCATTACCTGCGAAAGAGGCACCGATACCACAACGGGCTCTCCCTGCTCTTTTAAATGGACTATTTTAACAGACTTCTTTGTTCCTGCTTCTTTATTAACCACACATCTCGTCAAGACATCAACTGTGTATTGTAAATCTTCAGGTCTTTTAACAGCTGGCAAAAAAGGCACAATTAAACCACAGAACTCCATACAAGATAAACAGAACTCCATACAAGTTGAACAATATCGCTTACCTTCATCTGGGCTGTTAAGCTTTTGGAAATTAATTATTATCCCCCATGTAACTTGTTCTTGTTTGAGGAATGTGGGCCTTCTGTCATTACTATTGTACAAGAGAGACACTAACCGGCCAGGTTGCAAGTATGGTAGACAATACTTTGGAGAAAACACAATATTATGGACATCTTTCTTCAGACTTATATATTGCTGCAATAGATTGTAGTAGTCCTTCAAGCTATCTTCTTCTTCTATGACAATAGAGTCCCTCTCTCTTATCAATTCTTTCTCTTGTTTCTGTAAATGATGCCCACCATATGATCAGTAAATAAGAAACTAAAAAGAGTGGTAGTTAAATTCTCAAATTTTAGATCTTTTTCTTTTTTTTTTTGTGTGTGTGTGTGTGGGGGGTGGGGGGGTGACCTAAACTTTCATATTACACGCTGTTGACCTCATTTTAGTGAGGTCTTAGGATATTCCTCTTAGACCCTAGGATCTAGCTTTAGGAGTTCCTTATTGACCATCTTAGAGGACTCAGTACGGGACCACACCACTTAGAAAATTCGAGCCAATTCCTCACTCCTCCGAGCCTCACGGGAACGGTCCCAAATCCTCGGCATTGTGCTAAGTTGATTAAGACCGAACAAGTGAAACTCGAAGTCGAGTTCCTACATGAATAGGGGCAGCCCCTGGGGGAATCACCAGTACCTCGGCACTCACATACATCACAATTCGACACTTTTTTTACCCGATTGTAGGCGAACTTGTCCGGACGACCCCGGATGACGAAACGGACCGCACCGATGCGTCTGGGACGTCGACTTTAGCTAAGAAGGCACCCATATTGTTATGGTTCCGTGTGCGAGCCGTCAGCACGAAAATCGATGCACATTTTTTTTAATTTGCGGGAGGCGGGTCCAGACTAACCCATGTTCAATTTGGGTTCGAGCATGATTGAATTTGGGCTAATCACATCAGCTCTCCTGAGACAAATTTCAAATTTCAAATATGAAACAAATCACTTAATTTGACATTAATTGAATTAAATTTTGAGTTTATGATTTACCAAATAAACCCCACCATACATGGAAGCTAATTAATCCCCCGCCCATAGCAAACGCAACGGCTACAGCAGAGGAGCGGGATACAAATCCCGCTCAATGGAAAGATTTCACACGAGCTTCTTTCCCTGTGCACGACATTAGGCCCCCGGCTATCTCGACATAATCCAGCCAGCCTGCGACTGTCGACTTCGCCATTTGCACCGAAGCCGCTCTCCCCAGCCTTTGCTCGACTCCTCCCTCTGCACCGAACGAAACCCCCGCTCAAAGCTCGCCTCCCCCGCATAAGGCAGCCCGTCTCTCCTGCACGAAGTCGTTCAGCTCGCCTCTCTCAGACGCCGGATCGAAGCTCTCCGCCTCCTCCTCCTTCGTTCAATCGAACAGTAGTTCGATTCGCCTCCCTCTACTCGATCTTGCTCGCCTCCTCACGCAGAACCCCCAGACGCCTCCTCTCTGCACCGAGAGAACTCTCGATTCCGCCTCCAAAACCCTTCCCGCTAGCCTCTGCACTTGGGGACGGAAGCCGACTCCTGCTCCCTGGTATTCGACTCCTCCCACTGCACCTAAGACCGCTCAACCTCGCCTGTTCTCACGCGACCCACGCACAGCAAGCCTCCAGCCGCTCGACCTCGCGCTCTCGCACGACCCACCAGGCGCCGCTCTACCTCGCGCAGCTGCTCGACGCTCCCACCCGACGCTGAAGCTCCTTGAACATCATCTATTGCAGTCCCAAAGTAAATCTGTGTCTTGGTAAGCCTTATATCGAATCTAACAGTCAGCCTGCTATTCAGATATTCCTCCACACAGGATAATTTCATTGTCACCATTAGCTTTACACTAATTGCTTTGCTTGGGTTTATGAACTTCTCTTGTTCATTGATACTGCTTTTGTTTATTTGAAGTTGAAATCTACTTTTGAATCTATTGAGAAATATAAATAAGAGAAGTTTATATGAAATGTGCTTTTCCTTGTTTAATGGATCATCTGCTCTTACCGTTGATCATGACTTGTGACTTAGAAAGTGCTATCGTATGATTTCTAATAATTCACAATGTTATAATGATCTAAACTTCTTAATGTAAGCAAGAGAAGGCTTCACTGTGAATTGGAGACAATATTCCCTAAAGAGAGAGAGATAAATAATAACAATAAGTGTGGATCCCTCTTTGATAGTCTTCGTGTTAAATTCTTTGCAACACTTTGGCTTTTAAATCGCATATGCCTTGTTATGAATGTCACTTCATGCTTAACAAGCTTCGCATCAGAACTTGAACCTCAAAATAGCGTAAAGTTTTCTTCGGGCAAACTGCATATATGCTACATGATCCTTTTGTGTTTATATACATAACACCTGAGCTTAAATTGTATGTTGTCAAATGAAGATTACAATTCATGCAAAATTTCAATGCTCACATGCCACTTTGCCTATGCTTGAATAAGTTTGCATGACTTCTCTTGCTAAACGATTTAGCTTTCCTTGGTAATTGCTTGGTACATTTAATGCTTTGGAATGTTTTAAATGCTATATCGTTTTGTGGTTGTTTAAAGCATTTTGAAATGGTTATTTGGGATATTTTGAAATTACTGTTTTTGGACTCTAAAAGTGTTGTTTGGGGCTTATTTCATGAAGATTTTGGGCATCATTTAATCACTGATTCACATGTTGATGGAAACTTTAAATGTTGTTATTTTGCGTCGGTCTTCTTTCTTTTGTTTTGTTTCTTTTATTTTAACGGTTAAATCACAAAAAGGGAATTTCTGATTTAACTTGGGGAAGGGTAAATCACTCTTAGTCACTTCAAGCACAAGTTAGAGTGTAGGCTCCCTGGGTCTTCGGTATACACCTTAGGTGAACCCCATTTACCTAACCCTCAGTGTAGGCTCCCTAGAGTCTTAGGTAGACACCTTAGGTAAGAACCCATCCACTTAATCCTCAGCATAGGCTTCCTAGACCTTAGGAGCACACCCTAGGTGAGAGTCACCCACCTAATTCATAGCATGGGCTTCCTAGACCTTAGGAGCACACCCTAGGTGAGAGTCACCCACCTAATTCACAGCATAGACTTCTTAAACCTTAGGGATACACCATAGGTGAGAGCCTGTCCACCTAAGCTCGAATGCGCGATGAAACTAAGTACTGACCCTAATTCACGGTCGATCGAGACATCGAACTGGAGAATGCATGTGAGGCTGGTTCACCGCTTCCTTAATTAAATCAATCGTAGAATTCCTAAAATGACTTAACTGATATTGAAACCCGATGCATCGGGATTTGAGACTGAACATTACACTCGGATCCTCCCAGTAATCGGGGACATTTGTTTCACACATATGGATCATCGGACTGAGTATAAGTTTGAGGTCTAGGTGGCGAGGCGATGATAATAATGCTTTATGTGTCTTATACGAGGGATACGAGAGATAATTAGAATAGTATCTCTTACCTCGAGGACCTTGATAAGGGAGAGGAAAGGACCGAGTGATACTATTCGCCGACTCTTGGTGAGATCGTTTCACGACGATCTTAGGTCGTCGATAGTCTAGCACGATTAGATGTGACCAACTGTGGACTCTATCATTTTACAAAATATTCTAAAAACAAAAATAAAAATCTCTTTTCTTGTTAAAAGAACTCGCATAAAAACTTAAACAACTTTTGCATGAAAATCGAAAGAATTTATTTCTTATAAAATATATAAAAGGTCCATAGTTAATCACTTGGATTAGGTTAAAGACTACCCTCCTTAGATCGTCGGGTTAGTAGCTTCTTATCCGAGGTCGGAAGCATATGATCCAGTCTCGAGCCCCACCTTTTCCAATGTCTTATACTCGATCTTGATCTTCAGTATGTGATTACTGAGTTTTTTGCGATTCTACGACTCGTTTTCTTTATTTTCGACTTTCGTGTCCGGTTTTCCGTTCTGTTTACTTTTCCTGTGAGTTTATTTAAAATTCCTGCGAATGATATCATGCTCTGCAATACAAATCTACGTGCGATATGAGATGCTGAAGTACACTTTTACGGTTATTCTTTGCAAATTACTCTCTTGCAGATCCACTTTCTTGCGCTTTCTTTCTAGCGATTTTACTTGTAATTTACTTTACCGCATCTGCAAAATCGAAACAACAATAAAACTGAAACGTTGGAACACACGCAACAAAACCACTCGAACCTAGACATTAGGATTATTACTTACAGAAGGCTTGGAAGTGACACGTCAGGCAAGACACTGAGGAGCTTGGATCGAGAAGTAAGAGGATCTTCAACAACAAAACTCTTCCTAGTTTAAACAACAAACATACAGAACTTCGAGGTAGTTCGCCGCATGATCATAAATCCTCACTTCTCGCTGAGCCTACGTACGGCCGTGTTGCGCAGCGTAAGTCCTAACTCGCTTTAGGTTCCGAGGTTGTCGTGGGGTACGTCGACGCAGCCACACCATAGGATAGTTGGGAAGTCACTGGGGCTCGCCTCAGATCTGTGACATCCCCTACCTTTTCTTTTCTTTGGACTCCTAAAAAAAAAAAAGCATTCCGATTTGAGCGCATCCACACTAGCTTCCACGTCCTACCGTGAAAACCTAAACCCTGAATTCTTGAAGACGGAACCACCGATCATTATCGAGAGTTTCTCAAGTGAACTAAGTCATTTGGGATGTAATTGACTATAGGGACTGCACTCATGAGGAACTTGGAACCGGAGTAAAATAAACCCTACCTAGTCTTTCTATTAGGTAGGGGAACTTGTCGGTCACACATAAATGTTCGCAGACCAAACGGATGTCACGGGTCCCTTAGTTCGTATGATTGGGTCTACCGTCGCATGATACATTAATCTTTCGAGAATGTGTATCATTTGTGACATCAGACACGATTATGCAAACTACTGGACAAATGAGATCCATGCGGTCTCATTTTCCAAAATTAAAATACACTATTTTCAAAACTATTTTCAAAATCATATACATTTTTATATTAAACTAAATCACTAAATTTTTATATTCTTTCAAAAACAAAAAAAATGTTGGCCGACACACGCATAGCACTCAAATCTTTAATATCACATCAAAAATAACACTATTACCATTTTTTAAAAGTAAAAGACATTTTCATGCAGAAGTCTGAAGCACCAAGTGTTATGCATCTAAATATGAAAGTTGAGGTGTGAGATATGTAAATACGTGAAATTGTGTGCTACTTTTGTAAATTTCTCTTCTTTTCATATTGATAAAGCAATATTTTTCATGCTATTCCACTTTACAGGGATATATTTTCCAAAAGATGAACAATTTATTACAGTTAAGAGATATCAAATCAGTGAAACAAACAAAAGCTATGGAAATGTAACTCCGATCGACCAACCTCGAGATCAGGAAGAGCCCGATCAGCTTGAAACTGATAGAATGAATGTCGAAGGAGCTTCTCTGGATCACCATCTTCACAGCGTAATTGATTTAATAACATATTGTAGCTCAAGTGAAAGGCGCTGGTATGAGTTGATAATGTAAGAAAGGAGCATTCCCAAAAAACAGATAATATATTTAAAGGAGAAAATTTATATTGGAATATTTAATAAAATCATTGCGTTAAGTGAATGGGGAAGGTGGAACTGCGCAAGGAAAGAAACAGAGTGTAAATTGTGGACAGCTAAAAAGAAAAAAATGGAAATTTATAAAACATGGTAAAAATGAAACAATACAGCACACGGGTATAACATAAGTTAAAAAACACAGTTAAGAAACGCAATTTTAATATAATAATGTCAAAAACGAGAAAGTTAACCTGCAGTTATAAACGAATTCGAACATAAAAAACAAAAAACAATTACCTATTTAAGAAATCAGCACTTCCTTTCAACATCATTTTTGCAGTCGAAGGCTCCATTTTTTCATCTACCATTAGAATGCAAATACCGCGCTGATCAATACCTCGACGGCCAGCACGACCACTCATTTGAATATACTCCCCACTGGATAACCATCTGAATTTATCCCCATCAAATTTACGAACATTTGTGAACACAACGGTTTTTGCAGGCATATTCAAACCAATACTGAAGGTCTCTGTAGCAAACAAACACTAAAGTGGAAATTATAATCACCCATCAATATCATCAAAACCCCATGAATAATAGATTACTCAAAAATCAATATATTCACATAACAAGATTGGGAGGAAATACAAGGTAACTACAGGAGATATCTGATCAACATCTTCAATACCAATAAAAGAAGTCATCCTTACAATAGAGCATAAAAGGAGTTAGAGAGAAGCTGGACAAAGGTTATGCAACAAGTTCCAAATATATCTATTAAACAAAACAGAGATGAAAATCCGCATTTCATTAGTGAAGGACAAAAAGTTTATTTATCAAATTTAATTGTTCCTCAGAGAATGATTAGTTTTTTTACGTAAAACATCGGCCACAAAAAAACCAAGGCAGACAAAGATTTGAGAGTTTTAAGATCCATTACAATTGATAAACTGAAAACTGAAACATCCAGATTTTGATAAATCCACTAAAGTAACTTAAATAGATCAATTATCAGTAATGGATACAAAAACTAATATACTAAGTTCCATCAATTTTGAACGACAAAGAAAATATAACTATAGGTTTCTGAGTTTTCAAACAGTTTATTTATCAAATTTATTTATCAAATTTATTTATCTACTGGAGAAATAATCAAAACAAAATACCAGCAATCAATTAGCAAATTGCTTAAAGAGAACTTTCAACTCCGCTCTCGCGAGCTACTCAGGATATTAAAAGTATGAACTAATACCCACTTGTCAAGGAAATTATTATGAAGAAAACACTGTAAACAACAGCTAATATCAGAGACATTAACTAATTTAAAACCATTGAGAAAAGCATATCAGAATTCAAATTTTGAGACAAGCAACATATGATGAAGACAAAATGTGCTAGAATATGACTTTCAAGTCAAAAAAAAAAAAGTACGTAGTAAAACATATGCCTACCTTGATTAGGCCTTCTTGAAAAAGTATCTCAATTACTTCCTTCAGAATAGGAAGAAGGCCAGAATGGTGCACGCCGATGCCTCGTTTTAATAAGGGTAGAATGTTGGAAACCTGAAAAAAAAAAAAACATAAAGTAGAATAAGCTTGTAAGTTTAAATTTCACTAAAAGATTGTGTCTTAGCCAGCAAACAATAGTATAACCGACATAAAGCCAAGATAAAGATGCAAATTAATATGGAGAAATTTAAATAAATAAAAAATCACACGATACTAGCAAAAAGAGAAACAAAATGCATGCTATAAATACTAATACATAAAAAAAAAAAAAAGTTGGAACATTAATGAGAAATACCTCCATCCATCTGATATACTATCGATACAAGAAAAAGGAAATATTCGAAAAAGCATCAATATAATATTGAACCTTAGTGATTAATCAAAATTTTGAAAAATCTGAGGTTAAAACAGGGAAGGAAAAGGAACCCAGTATTGACGCAATAGATAAAATATTGAACAGATGCATGAGAAAGTTCAGTTAAAAAAAGACTAAGTAAACCTGAAAAAACACAAAAGAAACAGCACTTCAAGCGTGAAGGATATATAAAGACTTACCACAAAAACAGAAATGATAGAAGATTACAAATTAATTGATCAGGGAGACACTCATAAAATTAGCCTTCACAAGTGTTATGGAAAAAGATAAATCTGAACCTTGTATATTGGAAAATTTGATATTAGGCAACCAAATTAGAGGATAGTTTTTATAATAGAGTTATTCCTAATCTAGGGAATTGGGAATGTGTATAAATATGTAATATATATTTTCAATTGGGAATAAGAGAAAAGATGAAGCATTCCCATCCCAAGGTTTGAGAGCATCATCGGATAGTTTTATTTGTGGTTACACACACGACATCGTCTGCTTCAAAACAAATGACAACTTCAGCTTCATCGTCAGCATCCCTAGACGTTTTCGGTTTCGTCATCTACATTGTTAGGCGTCATCGCTTGTTTCTTCGGTTACATTCGAAGGCTTTGTCTTCTTTGAGCGACATCTGCAAGGCTTCAAACGACACCGTAACCTTCTTCCTGCAGTTTTTACATTGCTTTGTCCACATTATAGTCATTGTTCGGTTCCTTGGTAACATTCGATGGCTAAGTCAGCTTTGAGCAACGCCTGCAAGGGCATCTCGGCCTCATTCAAAGGTTTCATTTGAAGGCGCATTTGCATATGATTTGTCTGCTATCTATGTCGATGAGAATAGGGCATTAACAAAGCCAACCTCTATGTTGACTGCTCTATCTGCTTCGGCTACTTAGGTCTGTTATTTTGTTAGGCTTCTTTGGCTTTGTTGGTTCAATTTTTTCTTCTTTCTTTATTCGGCCATCACAGTTAGTAGTCAAGTTATTTGTGTCCTAGTTCCTTGGTCGCTCCTTCAGCTCGTCCTTCAGCACCAAATTGCATTAATTATTGTTGGGGAACATAAACATCTTGTGATGGGTTTGGTTTCATCAGTTGAGAAAATTACGGATGAAAACTTAAATAACATCAACTATTTTTAAAGGAATAAAATTGTAACTATTTAAGAAGTATTTTTTAAGAGAGTCATCTCATTGATCATCCCCCAACTGAGACTAAGTCGAATTATTCTAAGTGGATGAGAGTAGATGTTAAACTGTTGATACAAATACAAAATTCTAACTAACCTAATTAACTTGGTCATATTACTCATTATGTGTTAAAGATGTGATGAAGGAATTGGAATTTTTTGCTTTATGGGAGAGAGAACATTTCTCAAAGCTTTGAAGCATGCAAGGAGTTCTATCAAGCTGAAAAACATGATCAGTCACTTAACACATATCACTTGCACTTTGAACATTTGTATGAAAAATTAAATGAACTATTTCCCTTCAGTACCAATGTCCAAATTTAGCAAGTTCAAAGAGAACAAATGGCTATTAAAAATTTTTTAGTTGGCCTCACTCTCAGTATGAATGTGTCAAATCACATATCTTATTTGACCCTAGATGTATTGTTGTTAGGGAAGCCCATGCTAGAGTAATACATACGATTTTGAGTTCTTGAGCCTCATTCGTACAACCTATTACTCTTGCTAGTCAGAAGAATGCGGACATCAATAAACCTTAGTCTTCGGATAATTATAGAAGTCAACTCCAAATTCTAAAAATCAAGGCTTGATGGTGGTGTACTATTATTTTCATGAACCTAGTCATACGAAGAAAAGGTGTCAACTATTGCTTAAAAAGAATCAAAACAGCTCTAAATTATAATCAGCTCACAAGGTCAGCACTAATGAAGTCTCTCAGAGTCAGACTCGATCTCTGTAGGCGAATATGCTAAATTCATCACATTTCAGAAAGCTCCCAGAAATCCCCCTCTATCACTCCTCTTGTTAAGTGAGGTAACAATCATAATTGACTTTTTTTCCTCTTTCACATAATGGATCATTGATCCTAGTATAACATATCACATGAAAGGTAATCCAAAACTCTTATCTAACTTTCAAAAGCATGCACAGATGGATCTACCTCTAATGTTCTTGGTCCTGACAACATCAATGTTACACCCACATCACCTCTAACTTCTATTCTCAGTTTCTCACAATTCACTTTTTAATCTTATTTCTATCAGCAAAATTACACGTGTTATTAATTGTATCTTAATTTTTCTCGGTCATTGTCTATTGCATTATCTTATGACGAAGAAGATTATTGGTAAAGGACGAGAATCAGGAGGCTATACATTGTGGATAAAAAAGTACCTCGACCCATAGAATCTCCAACACCTTATCTCCTTATAAGATCCATTATCGATTAGGACATTCATCAATATCAATAATGAAAAAGTTTTATCCTCCGTTTCAACAGTTATCTTATTTAGATTGTGAGTTGTGTTGGTTTGCTAAACACTATCGTTTTCCAGGAGTTTATAAAAGAGCAAGTAATAGTTTTAATTTGGCTAATTCTGATGTCTGGGGTCTTGTCCTATTTTATTTAATGGATTTCAATATTTTGTCACTTTTGTAGATAATTTTTCTCGTATGACTTGACTCTACTTTATGAAATCTCGTACTAAATTACCATCACATTTTCAATTTTTTGTGCTGAAATTATAACTAAATTCAATGTTTCGGTTAAGATTCTGAGAAGTGAATGTCAAACAATTAGTTTTGCACCCTTTTAAACATACTGACACAAAAAGGAATGTGTCGATAATTCATCCCAAAATAAAGCAACTGAAAGAAAAATAGACATCTTCTTAAAGACTACTTGAGCCCATTTGTTTCAAAAAAATGTGCCTAACAGCTCTGGGTTGAACTAGCCTCTACTGCGTGTTATTTTATCTTCTACTATTCTCTCTTTTACCACGAGAGTGTAGTTTTGTTTGTGATACTCGTCCACAAATTTCTAAAATTGACAGTCACTAAGGTGTCTTTCTAGGATATTATTGTCTACAAAAAAGGTCGATGTTTTTCCCTTATCTTGAACAAGTACATGATTTCAGTTGATGCCACTTTTGATGAACAAACCCTATTCTTAGGTGACTTATCGGTGTCTAAATCCTCACAAGATTCTGATGAGTTATTAATGTATCACATCATAAGTTCAGACCCTGCTCAAACTCTACCTCTAGTACCTCAGCCTAGACTACCAATCACAAATAATTACTCAAGAATAACACGTCCTCTAATCCTGGTCTGGCACCAGTATTATCGTCCTCAGTGATTCTCCTCCCAATGACAATGATTTATATATTGCTTTTCAAAGAGATAAACATCAATGAGTCTATTCCATTTTCTCGTGTTATTTATAATCAGTGATTTCCATTTCTTGCTCATCCATTGCTTCGCTTGACTCTGTCGAGGTTCCAAGATCTGTTCAACAAGCCCTATCACATTCTGAGTGGCGGGCAGCGATGCTTGATGAGATGAATGACTTAACTGAAAATGAAACATGGGAACCAGCTGAACTACCTTCTAACAAGAAAGACGTTGGTTTTAAATTAGTCTTTGCAGTTAAGTTTCATTTCGAATGGATTTGTAGCTCGTCACAAGCTCGATTGGTTGAGCTATACTCAAACTTATAAGTTGACTACTTGAACACATTCTATCTGATGGCTAATTTGCCTATGTTTGCCTACTTTTGTCCATAGCAGCAATGAATAATTGGCCCTTGGAAAGAATGCTTTCTTTGCATGATGTTCTTTTAGAAGAGGTATACATGGAGCAAACTTCAAAGTTTGTTGCTCAAGAGTTGTCTGGGAAAGTATGTCATCTTCGAAAGTCCATATAAAGATTGAAGGAAAGCCTCAAGCATGATTGGAAAATTTAGCCATGTGGTACAAGAGTTTAGGATGCAGAAAAGAAATGATCACACTGTATTCTATAAGCAAGCTGCTACAGAAATCATTCTATTTATAATTTATGTTGATGATATTATTATTACAGCAAGAGATGTGTAGGGAATCTTATCATTGAAATCATTTCCTCAATATCATTTCAACACTAAAGATCTAGGTTCCTCGAAATACTTCTGGAGGATTGAGATATTATGGAGCAAGAAGTGTATCATTCGATCACAACGAAAATGTGTTGAACTTGTTAGTAGAAACTGAGAAATTAGTGATCAAACCATGCAATACTCCGGTGCTTCTTAATTAATAACTTACCAAGGATTGAGAGTTTTTAATGATCTTGAACAACATAGAAAGTTAGTGGAAAAATTAAACTACCTCACAGTCACTCATCCTCCAAACAATGCGTACTCAGTTAACACTATTAAGTCAGTTAATGTCTTCCATCGCAATCCATCATTTGTCAGCTTTAGAACAAATACTATGTTATCTTAAGGGCGCTTCTGGAAAAAATATTTTATATCAAAATCATGTGCATAGAAATATTAAATGTTTCACTAATACAGATTGGGTAGGTTCCAAGATTGATCGAAGATTCATTACTGGAGATTGCGACTTTGTTGGTGGTAATTTGCTCCCATGGAAGAGTAAGAAACAGAATGTAATGTCACGGTCCAATGCTAAATATGAGTATCAAGCGACAACACAAGCTTCGAGTGAATTGATGTGGGTCTGTCAACTCTCGACCGAAATGGGTTTTAAGATAACAGTTCTAGCAAAAGTGTGGTGTGAAAACCAAATTGCAATTCATATTACCTCAAACCCTAACTTTCATGAACGAACTAAGCACATTAAGATGGATTGTTATTTTATTCGCGAAAAAATTAAACAGAATCTAATTTCTACAACTCATCTGAAGAATGTTAAACAACTAGGAAATATCTTCACAAAGATCCTTAATGGAGCTAGGGTCGCTTATATTTGTAACAAGCTAGGCCTGATAAATATCTATGTTCCAGCTTGAAGAGTGTAATGAAAAGTAATTAATTTGAACCTTGTATTTTAGGAAGCCTGATATACCTAATTAGAGATCTAAGTAGACGATCTTTTATGCATTAGTTATCCTAATCTAAAGAGTTGGAATTGTCAACAACAACAACAACAATAACAATAACAAAGCCTTAACCCACTAAGTGGGGCCAGCTACATGAATCATTTTTCTCCATTGCGTCCTATTTAGAGTCATATTTTCATTTAATTCTAATGAAATAAGATCATTTTATATATAATAAGCCCAAGTCTTCCTAGGTATACCTTTAACTTTCTTAACATAAGTCGAATCTAAAACATCTACTCTCCTAATAGGATCATTAGATGGTCGACGTTTAATGTGATCAAACCATCTAAGGCGACTCTCTCTAATTTTGTCCGTCATGAGCTACAACAACCCTATCACGGATATATTCGTTTCACATTCTGTCTCTAAGTGTAAAGCCACACATCCACCAAATCATTCTCATCTCGGCAACACTTAACTTAGTATTATGCTTCTCTTTTAAAGGCCAACATTCAGCACCATAGAGCATTGCAGGTCTCGCCACCGTCTTATAAAATTTTCCTTTCAGTCTAGTACTTTTCTATCAGACAATAGGTCCGAAGCATTCCTCCACTTCAACCAACCAACTTGAAATCTACTATTAACATCTCTATTAATATCACAATCGCTTTGAACAATAGACCCGAGATATCTAAATCGTTCACAACTTTTAATAATTTGATCACCCAAAGTTACACTTCAGTCACTAAAGCTGCTAATTCTACTCAAATGAAGGCCCCTTTAAACTCCAATGTAGACATTCAAAATTCAAGTTTTTCTTCGAATTTTTCTCTCGTCTAATCCACGAGAAGAATATCATCAGCAAAAAGCATACACCAAGGTACATCCTCTTGTAAATGTCCAGTAAGACCATCCATAACTAAAGCAAAAAAGATATGGGCTAAAAGACGATCCCTGATGTAAACCAACAGTATTAGAAAAATATTTGGTCAACTCTCCTTCAGTTCAAACACAAGTAACAGCTCTAGTTTACATATCTTTAATGACTTGAATATAAGTCATATCAACACCTTTCTTCTCAATGACTCTCCAAAGGACATCTCTTGGAACCTTATCGTAAGCTTTTTCTAAATCAATAAAAATCAAATTTAGGTCCTCCTTATTATCTCTATACTTCTCCATAAAACCTCTCAATAAATGTATAACTTCTATAGTAGACTAGCACGGCATACCACCAAATTGATTATGAGAAATCTTGGTAATACATCTTAACCTTTGTTCAATTACCCTCTCCCATAATTTTAAAGTATGACACATTAGTTTAATTCAGCTATAATTTACACACTCTTGTGCATCCCCTTTATTCTTAAAAATGGGAACCAAAATACTCTTCCTCCACTCCTCAGGCATCCTTTTAGTTTTTAAAATAATATTAAATGGTTTAGTAAGCCAAGAAACTCCCAAATCACCTAAAGATTTACACACTTCAATTGGAATATCATTAGGTCCTACAGACTTTCCACACTTGATTTTCTTTAAAGCCTCCTCAAACTTCTTTTTACTAATGCGACGGTAAAAATGAAACTTTTTATTATTATTAACGATATTAAGATTACTAAGGTCAATTGTATTTTCAGAAACTTCATTAAAAACTTTATCAAAATAACTCACCCACCTATATTGAATATTTTTTCTACGAAAAACACGTTTTATTTTCATCTTTCATACACTTTACTTGCGTTAAATTTTTACTTTTTTTCTCATTGTTTGACTTTATACATATATTTTTCACCCTTCATAGTATCTAATCTATCATAAAGAACACTAAAAACATAATTTTTAGCGTCACGGATTGTTCTTTTAGACTCCTTGCGAGGCTTTTTATATTTTTCTCAGTTCTCTAAGCTTTTACATTTAAATCAGTTTTTATACCATAACTTCTTACAGTTTATCTTTTCTTGCAAATTATTATTCCATCATCAACTATTTTTATTTATAGAAACTTTTTCTTTTGATTCTCCAAGTACATCCTTTCAATGTATATTTTCAATTGAGAATAAGAGAACGGAGGAAGCTTTCTTGTAAAAAGAAGCAAACAAGATTTTCTAAAGGGTGTTTAAAAGATGTTAGAAGCTAATAGCAAACTATTCATTCTGTAATATTTTCAAAAAAATTCCACCATTTAGAGGCCATCCACTCGAGAAGGAACTAAATTAGTTTTATAAAAGATCATGTTTGTTGATCATGGCTAGATGAAAAGGAACATTTTAGCCTCCATAACAAAAAAAGATGGATAACGAAAAAATAAAAAAATTCAATAGACACAGGTCTCCGCCAAAAGAACAGTAAATTAATATTCCAAATTTCACTTAATGAAAATAAGTCATCATTTGGTCACCCATCATAAGGAAATAATTCTTAGGAATTATTTAAATAACTTGTCATAAGTATTTAAATAGGCATGTGTATTATCAAATAGATTATCTTGCATGATCATATTGATTAATTTACTTATTTGTGTAGATAAATGATTTATGTAAACATACATAGTCCGAACACCCAACAACACGGGCCCATGTCTTCTTCGTCTAAATAAAAATATACTAATATAAAAAATCAATACCTTGAAAATACTTTCTTTAGATGACAAAAAAAAAATTGCAAGAGATGGCAATTATAACATAAACATCAACCAACTAAAAATGAATACAATCAAAGCCAAGTGATCAAAAATACAATTGCTCGGTTTTCACTCTCGTGTTTCCCTTTGGGTGAATTTAGGTTTAGCTCATCCATTAAATGCATTTATTCAACATACAACAGGTTCAAGCTCACCACCTGGATCAAGTCAAAAGTAATTAAAACAAACCCTTGCCAATTCCTTTAATTTAATTTGATGTGATATTAATCAAACTAATATGGACCTCTTCAGTATCGACTTAACTACATAGAGTTTTCAGGTTGGGCCTCCTAGAGTTATCGCTTGGCCACCTTCAAAAAGGTTTAGGATTCCCTTCGAGCAACTTAGGTCTCCTTCCTATTAGCTTATTCACATGACCAAACCATGGAGAAGTTGCCTTCTCAGAATTCCATCTCTCTATCTCTTGCCAACAACACTACATACCAGAGTGGTTGGCTTGGCCATCATTCAGGTAACTTGGGATTCCCCTTAGTGCTGACAACTCAACATCCTAGAGTTATAAACTTCATTGCTTTCGAATAGGCAACTTCCTGAAACCTATCCCAGAAGAGTGGCAGGCTCAATCCTATTCCTATTTGGCACCTTGTCGATTACTCGAAAAACATGATGGTGGTAGTTAAACTTTTAGAGGGTTAAGTGGATGGAATTGGCTATATGTGTTGAGAGTTTATGATGTGAAGATGAGAGATTTAAGGGGTTATCATGAAAGAAATGCCAAGAAAAATCAAACTCAACCTAATTTGGGTTGAACTGGAAGAAAATTCTAAAGAATTAACTTTTAAGTGGTGTAAATGAACGGAATTAATGATAAATGGCTATCTGAGGATGTTAAATTGTGATTTGGAGTAAGTGGCAGGCTTGGATGGAGTTTAATAGGGCGAGTTAATGTAGGGAACAAGACTAGGTCCTTCTTGGGTTTATAGTAATTTAGTAGAGAGTTTATTGAGGGTTTGTAGGGCAGCTGAATGATCTTCATTGATACTTTGTTGATATTTAGGGATGCTAAGATGTCAATGGCCAAAGGATTGTTTAGATCATGTCTAAATAATTAGTAGTAATTTTAAAGAAATAAAGCGACAACTAGCAAATTCAACAATGATTGGTGCAATCCTGAAGCCGTCAAGCAATAAGCAAATGGAAGAATAATTCTCGAGTAAAAATTTTTCATTAAAACAAATCATCAAATATCAGCCCATATTTATAGGAATCATGAGCACTATGATTTTTGGAAGCAAAAGGGGAGGGAAAAAGGGGTCAACCCTTAAAAGGGTGAAGTGGTTCCCATTTTTAATTCTACTCATATTTTATGCAAATTTCATTAAGGGGCCGGGCACTACATGGCTGCAAGGAGAAATGGAAAAGCAAGAAAGCTAAAATAAAAATAAGTAAATAAAAACAGATGAAAATAAATCTAATTATCAACTCTGACATTGACTCTTTCAAATGGGAATTTAGTTTGCTTGAGCTTTGGCTCTTGCTCTTATAATTGATCCAATATGCTAATTTGTTTAAATCATTTCATGTGCTAAATCACAAAAACTATTGGGTCGGTCTCTTTTTTATAAATTTATTTTCAAGACCAAATCCCATGAATTCTCATTGTCATCATATTTCCCTCTTCATTCTTTTTTATAGCTCAACAAACTAGAACTATCAACTTAGCCCCCTTATGTCAGCATTTATGATTTTCAATGTCTTGCCAACAACTACAGAGTTGTTGGTATTAGTCTTCAATCGGTCGGAAATTTCTCCTAACCCAATCCTATGAATTCACCTAACGGGCATTTAGCACATCACATCAACAGCTTGACATGCTAAATAAGGCACATCCAATTTAAGAGGCTATAAAAACCCTTTTATCCAACAAGTATAACGCTGCAACTGCAATCCATTAGAACTTGTTAAAGTATATCGAGAAAATAATATTGCAATTTTGCATTATACCTGACACTCATTAGTAATTGAATCATCTTACCGATAGGGTAAAATAATAAAACTTATATTTCATCCTACTTCGGTATCAAACTCTTACATTAAATTAAAACTTGACAACATGATTTTAAATCCATTTAGGTGGAGGTAGGTGTTGCCAAGCCTTTACGATACCAACATACCCAACGATTAGGCAATTTAGGAGGATATCTGCCGAGCATTGGGTCCCTTCCTCCTTAGGAACTTTCCGTAGTATTAGGAAAAATATAAGTCCACTACCTAGCTCATCATAACTCCTTTACTCTTGAATTTAAGGGTTGATCTCAAGGTTCTTTCTCTATGATTAGAAAAATCTTTATCCTATGGCTATACGACCCGCAATTTTTACATCATTGTCAATGACATCAACTCTCAATGATTTGTGGTTGCCTTGCACGGCCTTAATCCTAGTTAAGCCATTCTCCTATTGCTTAAGACAACAGCTTTGAACTCCAACAACTTGGAACTCCTCTATGTTAAACGAACAAAATGAATGAACGTCCTCCAGAGTTTTCTCAGGCCTCTCGTATGAGATGTAATTAACCATGCGGCATTGCACCCATGGATAATAAGGTCCTCTAAAATTATATAAATCATATTTTGGCCATCCTTGTCATTGAGGAGAAATCTCTTGGATAAATTTCATTTCTCCTCCATTGATTCCCGTATTCGTGAGCATAAGCACACAACAACATTAATACTCACATTTTTAATTCTCGTAACGTTGTAGGATACAGCCTAGTTTAGATAGCTAACCATAAATAGCCAAAAAAAAAAAAAGAATGCTATAACATTGGCTATATATAGACTTCGGCGAGCGCTCCTCCATTCAATCAAACTATTCCACTATCACATTATCCATATTAACCTCCACATCCTCCACTCTAGCATTATTTTCATGCGATTACTTCATGTTTTCCAGCAATTCTACAAAAATTGAATTTGACAAAATTCTAAAACCGTCCTTCAAGTTTTTAATGGAAAAAATGAATAAAAATCACTAATTTAGCAATAAAATTACATAACCAAGTTCTCAAGTGTCATTAACATAAGGTCTAATTGAGGAAATCACACCTATTTCTAAAAGCAACTATAGAGCTATTATGGGAAAAGCATAATTTTTTAAAGCTATTGTGGATATTATAAACTTCCTTACTTCTTTAGAATGTCAAACAGAAACTTGCTTATAATCACACACTCTAGCTGATTTTGTTATTAAAACTTCTCACCATAAAAAATTCTAAAAAGCAGCAATGTAGCAACAACCAAACAGGATTGTGGTTGATGCCTAGAAAACAAACTTGGGAGAAAGCTGCCCCAGATAGACCGTTAGTTCTCTCTTCTCTCACCACTCCTAATCCACCTGCCCTTGCTCCTCGTCCTCAAGTATTACCTCCTTATATGGCCATGGAGACCATCCACGCCTTTGAAATTACAAGCAGCTCAAGTAAAAACTGGAAACTTCATGAAGTAGAGCTGCTCTAGCTGACCTTGATTATGTTGTCTTCCAAGAAAGGTGAAAATTTAGCTTAAAGCATAGATGCCCCTAAAACCCTAGTACTAATCCATAGCTTGTCCATCTTTGCATGAGTAGGGATGATTTTATTTCTAAACAAACAAGATAAAAAAGAAATAACGCTAACACAGGAATCCTAAGTTTACTAATCAAATCACCATTCTATTCCAGCATTTATTCTCCATAATGATAACATACTTTTCTTCCTAAACCATATCTCAACTGTGTGAATCCACTTATGTAGTACGTAATTGCAATAATATTCCAAGATAAGCATACTAGTCAAGAAGCTTAAACAATTCAAACTAGTTTGTAATTTTCTGCACGTTATTATTATGCCGAATAAGTTTCATTGGATATCAAATACAACTCACTTGCCGGCTTCATGAAATGCATCTGCCACTTAACTAGAGTCAATGTTTGGAGAAAGAAAATATGAAATGCAATATAACATAAAAGTGACACAAAATCAGGCGATTGAAATTTTAATAGTGAGGAAACCAAGCCAAGCAAAAACGTATTGAATGCAGGGTTAATATTGGAATTGTCTGAACTAAAATGAAATTAAATCGTAAGGCCATTTCAAGGAAATGACTTTGCATGCAATAAAAGATAGTCAACAGAAAAGGCGGTTATAAGTAGAGAGAAGTAAAGGGAAAACATATCTCCAACAAAGGGGCATTCAATAATAAATGAGATTTACTTGCCTGGGGAAGCTTCTTTTCATCATCAGAAAGTAGATCCATTGCACTCCAGAAGATTGTTTCTATATTAGTTTTCTCTTGGTCATCATTCAAATCCATTTTTGCCATCTAAATACAAAGATAAGAGCAACAGAAACTCAATTATTACTTAACAAAAAAAGGTCCAATTCCAAATCATAGCCCTGAAACAACATCAAATACAGAAGTGAAAAAAATATATACATACCAAAAAGGCCACAAAGATGCTAAATTAGTTTGATTCATCATTTCGCCCAAGTAGCATTAATATTCAGTTACAACAACAACAGACATTTGATCCACTAAATGGGTTCGGCTACATGAATACTTTTTCTCCATTGTGACGTATTGAGTCGTAATTTCATTTAAATCCTAATAAATTAAAATCATGTTTTATACAATATGCCCTAGCCTTTTTAAGTCTGCCTCTAACTTTCTTAACATAAGTCAAATCTAAAATATTTGCTCTCCTAACCGGATCATCAGATAGTCAACATTTAATGTGACCAAACCCTCTAAGACGGCTCTCTCTAATCTTGTCTGCCACTAGAGCTACACCAACCCTTTTATGAATACATTCATTTCAAATTTTGTCTCTATGTGTCAAGCCACTCATCCACCTAAGCATTCTCATCACAGCAACACTTAACTTGGTTTTAAGCTTCTTTTTTAAAGGCAATATTCTGTGCCATACGACATAGCAGGTCTCACCGCCAGCTTATAAAATTTTCCTCTCAAGTCTAAGCGGTACTTTTTCTATCACACAATGGACCCGATAAAGTCTCCACTTCAACCAACCTACTTGAGTTCTATTAATAACAACCCCATCCATATCACCCTCACTTTGAACAATATAACCGGCACACCTAAAATGTTAGCACCTTTTAATAATTTGATCACTCATACTTACTACTCTGCCACTAGATCTACTACTACTAAAATTACATTCCATGTATTTAGTATTAGATTTACTCAAATGAAGGCCTTTAGATTCCGATGTAGACCTCCATAATTCAAATCTTTCTTGAACTCTTTCTACAGTCTCATCCATAAGAAGAATATCATCAGCGAAAAGCATATAACAAGGTGCATCCTATAAATGTCTAGTAAAAGCATCCATAACCAAAGCAAAAAGATATTGACTTAAAGCCAATCCTTAAGTAATCCAACTGAAATACGAAAACACTTGGTCAATCCTCCTATTCAGACACAACTAACATCTCTAGTATAAATAGCTTTAATGACTTGAATATAAGACATATCAACATCTTTCTTTTCTAGAACTCTCCAAAGAAATTTTCTTGGAATCTTATCGTAAAATTTTTCTAAATCAGTAAAAATCATATGTAGATCCTCCTTACTCTCTCTGTACTTCTCCATCAAACCTCTCAATAAATGTATAGCTTTCATAGTAGACTTGCTCGGCATAAATATAAATTGATTATGAGAAATCTTTACATCACGTCTTAACCTATGTTCAATTAATCTCCTCATAATTTTAATGTATGAAACATTAACCCTCTATAATTTACACACACTTGTGCATCCCCTTTATTCTTAAAAATAGGGATCAAAATATTCTTACTCCAATTCTCAGGCATCTTTTAGTTCTTAAAATAATATTAAAGAGTTTAGTAAACCAAGAAACTCTCAAATCTCATAAATATTTTCACACTTCAATTGAAAGATCATCAGGTCCTACTGATTTTTTACTTTGTTTTCTTTAAAGTCTCCTCAACTTCCTTTTTTACTAATGTTAGGGTAAAAATAAAATTTATTATTATTATTAATGATATTAAGATCACTAAAGTCAATCGTATTTTAAGAAAGATCATTGAAAAGTTTATAAAAATATCTATCAATATTCAGTTAATATGTCACAAACTTAGGACACCTACATAGCTTAGGGAAAACCTAAATCATATAATATGCTAAATTGCAATGGACTAACTTTTTAAAGTGATAAGAAATATTTCAAACAAAGTGTAGATATTATTTTCCTTGTATAAAGCAATATAACATTGGGTAACAAAAATTGAATACTGGAGAAAAAGTATGAAAGAAAAAAAATGGCTGACTGAAGGAACTAAGGGAATAAAGAACCAAATTACATATCAATAGCATTCTGAGCACCAAAAACAGAAGGTGAAGTCCAAACACAGCTTGAAAGAGGCCTGCACACTAAGGATGGATCTGACAAAAATCTGAGAGGAGGCACAAGCAGCACACAATCCAGCAAGAACCCTATCTCCACTCGAGATAGTAAACCTTTGATTACAATTACTCAGCCTAAATACAGAAAAGAGCCCCCAAATGCCCCAAATGGCATAAAGAAATAGTTAAGAAACTAGTACGTCCTAAAATGATACATTGAACCATAAACATGACAAAGAAACTATGGATAAAACTTAAATTGATTGAAGCTCTTTGAATCCAATAATAAAATCTGCAGCAAACCATTATACAACAGTGAGGCAGATAAAGATTCTGAAAATGTCATTCTCAAATAGAAGCTGCACCTAGTTTCTTGCGTGATAATATAGAGCAACACATTCATTTCCTTTCAACTTAAAAGACAAATATGCGGATCCTATAAACAAAGATAATTTTCACGACTGAACCGAATCAGATAAAATAATGCCAGATTCCAGGTTGTCTTAAACAACAGAAATTTTTAAATTTTTCACCAAGCCAAATTACATGGTTTTGATTTTTCATATCAAATACAATAAGAGGGTCTAAAGAGACAAATCAGGACCTTCAGTTTAATTCTATCAGCTAGGCAGAGCACTTCACAAACAAATTAAACTGAAAAAGTTCAAATTTTACCTGCATTGCAAGAAATTCACACTCTCTCTTGCTAAAGCTGAACAATATAACAGGATCATACTGGCGCTGAATTAACATTTTCACCAGCTTAAAAATGTCACTTTCCTCACTGGGTTTTCCTTCCAGCAATGCTTTCTGCAATTTTGCAAAATCCCTTTTTCTATTCCCTTCTTTAGCAGGAACGAGAGCATTCAAAGCTTTCTGAAAACTGTCCTCACGAAACTTTCCTTTCTCATCAACCACCAAATATAAACCATCCCCTCCAGAAGGGAAAATGTAATGTTGGAGGGGTGTTGGTCGATAATCTGTGTAAACTATGTGACAAGGCTGACGATGAATCTGATTTAAGATATGGAGACAAATAGATAAATAAATAAATAAGCAATTTTAGTGAAATAAAACAAAGAAATACTGGGCATAAAAAATAAGTAAACATGCAACTTTAAGTGTATAACAAAAATAGAAATTGATGCATGTTCATACAATGGTGGACTTCAAAGGTTTCATGCCATCACTTTTTTATAAAAACAAACAAGATTCCACAGAAACCATCTAGGAAAAATGGGAACCAGCAAGCAAAGTAGAATGAAGAACCTTGGCAACCCAATCAGCGAATTCCTTGGCATTAGGCACTGTAGCTGAAAGGAAAACGAAACGTGAGTTCTTGGGAGCCATAACAATACTTTCTTCCCACACAACACCTCTTTCCCTATCTCGCATATAATGCACTTCATCAAATATGATCCAGGCCACCTCTCGCATTACCTCCGACCCTTTGTACTGCATGCTTCTCCAAATCTCAGTGGTCATTACCTAAATATTTTATATCGAAATTTAATAAATGACTAAATAATGTATTTTTGGTAACAATAGTCAGACTTCCACTATTAGGAACATGGTATTCTAATCTGGAAGATTCAGGAGTACAAGTACAGTGGTAATTCACGGAAAGAAAAAAAGGAAATTTGTTAACCTACCAGGCAAGAGGCGTTAGGCTCAATGGTCACATCACCTGTCATAAGGCCAACATCAGAAAACTCCTCCTTAAACTCCCTGTATTTCTGGTTGCTAAGAGCCTTGATTGGAGAGGTGTAAATAACCCGTTGCTGGTTTCTCAGTGACATGGCGATAGCATATAATGCAACAACAGTCTTTCCAGCTGAGGTATGTGCAGATACCTATATAAAGAATTGGCAAAAACTAAATCGCAGCAATAAATAGAAACCAGATGATTAATACCACAAGTAAGAATCACAAAATTTCAAAGATGCGAAGTGTTATTAATATAGAACATCGAGCTAATTTTGAAGGCCCTATTAGAAGATTATAATTAAGTCCTCAATATGGAATCAATAGTTAAGATATCATCATCTAGCACTCATTGATTAAAAACATTAATATTTAACTAAGAAAATAATAAAAATTAAAATTAAAACTCAAATTTTTAGTAAAAAAATTTAAATTTTCAGTCTTTAGTTTTCAATTTTGTATGGAGAGCTTTGAATTTAATTTTAGTTTATTTAAATAGATGTATACTTGATTAAAAATTCTTTGGGCTAGCCACCCCAGGTGAGGAGAGACACTTGGACGGGAATTTGGGTGGTTCCATTAGAATTGTTAACATGGATTTAATTTTTGTCTCTTCTTTTTTTTTTCTTTTAAACTTAGAATTACAAAACTTGATGTCACAACTGAAATATTATTGGAATGAATGAGAGAATATGTTTTGATGTTATGATAAAAATTGGAGTGTGGATCTCTGAAGTTGAGAGTTTAGTGGTTAACCACTTCCTTTTTGGGTTCTTTCTTGGTCAAATATCTAAGTACCTCTTTTATACTTTGATAATCCCTTAAAATATTTCTAACGATTTTGTCCATATTGCTAATATCACAAACATAAAACCCAAAAAAATAAACCCCCCTTGAAGCTGAAGGCCATAAGTTGGGATTTTTCAACCTAATTTTGGTTCCTCCTCCTCCATCACCCCTATAAAACCATTGATCTCTGCCATCTACTCCAAATCCAACCTCGACATATTCCTCTAACATTCCATAGCATTTCCAAAACTTTAATACACCCTTAGGCCCTTCAACTAACACAACGTCCCGAGAATAGCCAAATTAGTCCAAACTAGGTCATCTTGACTTATTCTTGATTTTTCTTCCATCCTTTAGCCTCTAAATCACTTGAAATTACACCAAACGCTCCAGATCACCTCTAAAACCATTATCTTGCTGTTTCAAGTGGTTTCATTCCTCGAATCCTCAACCAATAGAAACCCTAGATCCAGATAAGAGCCTAATAACTTTCATATCCTAACCAATTATTTGGCCCCTTGCTTCCATTCACCATCTCAAATAAATTTATTCCAACTATTAAAAGGTATCTTCCACATCCTTAGGTCCCACCACAGCTAGTGAAAGGCTTAAATCACCTCTTCCAATGCTAAAAGTCAACATAGGTATCAAAGCAAAGGCCTGAAAACTGGTAATTTTAAAACAACGAGCATTTGGAGGGTTGAGACTTAACATTTGGTATTTATAATTGGCAGATCCATCATATACACCGAAGGTTGATTGCTGGCCTTAGACTCAAGTAATTTCCATTTGTTTTGCTTTAATAAAATCAAGGAAAAACATAAGCCCATAAAATCCAACCTATCTCTAGTATCTGCACAACACACCACCTTGATTTTGAGGATGATGAGCCTGACAAAACCCTAGAGAAGATCAATCCTTTAGGAGGCTATCTTTTTATAGGAAAGAGGATGAAGGCTATCACAAAATAGAGGTGCTAAAAACTTTAATGATCCTTCTAGGAGGATTAAATGAGGTACTTTCCTATGATTAAATAGATAATTCCGGCGATTTTTGGGATTAGGCAATATAAATGAATGAGTTTTTCATCATATAAGGATTATTATCAACGGGTCAATTCTACTGAGATAAAGCCCACTAATCATGTAAGAATCTAATGGATCAACATCTTACCAAAAGAGTAAAGATTAAAAAGGGAAAACCTTGGAGATGAAGAAAATGCTTAAAACCAAGTATTGTCCAAGACGCCATAACAAGAAACTATATGGGTCAGTTTTAATACTAAGATGGCACCACTCAGCTCATTATCTCCACTCTTTAAAGATTTAGCTTCTAGGGTTAACTAAAAGATAATGATGGGCAACTAGCCAATAAATTTATCATTAATTTTATGTCCTATTTTTTCTTTTTATCATTAATTTTATGGTTGATTTTAATAATTTAGTAGAGATGTTTGACTCCAAGAGGATGCTTTCAACCATGCTCACATGGTGAATAAAATAAAATAAAAAATGTTGTCATTCTCCTGACCAAAGGTCTGTATTAGACCTCACCTCACAATTAAGAGCACCAAGAATAATAGATTCCTAATTAAAGAAATTTTAAGAATACTAAAGAGACCACATGCTTCAAGTACCATAAGAAAGGTCATAAGCAAACATTATTGTGAGGCTCAAATCCCATTTCTATGTGAGTTTGATTTAAGTGAGTAGGATGATAATGAGAAAGTTTTGGATGAGGCGCCATATCTAAAAAAGAAAATCAATCAAAAGTACATCAACCATCGAGTTATTAATTGCTTAGTTATTTCTAAGAGTAAGAGAAATGATTGGAGAAAAACATTTCTCTATGCATATGTTGTGTATAAAAAAAAAAAAAAATGAAGACTTCCTATTGAAGGTGTAAGTGTAAATAATGTGATATACATCCATAAACTAGCA
Source organism: Papilionanthe hookeriana x Papilionanthe teres (assembly GCA_022702705.1). Taxonomy (NCBI): domain Eukaryota; kingdom Viridiplantae; phylum Streptophyta; class Magnoliopsida; order Asparagales; family Orchidaceae; genus Papilionanthe; species Papilionanthe hookeriana x Papilionanthe teres. The sequence continues at coordinate 59,164,681 of CM040421.1, read as the reverse complement.
AGGGATATACTCAAGGCGAAACCACATGCTAAAGCCTTCCAAAGGAGATTGCCCAACTGAATGAACCATATGACCCTCACAATCATCAATAAGTGAAAGTTATGAAAATATAATTTGATGAATTTGCTCCCTATAAAAATAGCATTCATGATTTTGAGTTGACCTTGATTATGTAATATGAATATCATTGGCTACAGAAGAGCGAATACTTGATGTGGCACAGAGGTGACCCAACTAATCGATCCAAATCTAGGGCAATCAAGCTTGAGAGGACTTTGATAGTTTTGAAGGCCATAAAGACCTTCAATTATGTCTTTTTCCATTATGTTATGTAGTATTTAGTTTCCTTAATGTTGTGTGCTTTTCGTATGTTTTTGGTAAAATATGTGCATTAGTTATGTTAAACTCAAGCATTTGCTTATGTGGCATTGACCTTGCTCATGTGGAATCAAGCTACGCTTATGTGGAGTCAAGGTACACTTATGTGGTTTTATGTGGCATTGACTTGATCGAATGCACAAAGGGAAAACTTCGGCCAAGGTGGGAGGGGGTCGGCCACTCCCTCTCACTGGGTAGTTACCTTAGCAATGAAGATGTGTTTTGAAAGAGTGGTTAGCATTGTATTTGAACTCTTCCTTTCTCTGAAATGAAACATTGTAGGTTGATTGTGTATTATGAACACTTGGATGAAGAATTCTCCACTAGCTTGAGTATTGGAGTCAGTCACCAGCCGAGGGATTAAGTCATCTCCTTGGAAACCTACTTTAGCGAGTAGAAATTTTCATTTTTCTACATTTCTTTCATGCAAATCTTATGTTATTTGCGTTAGTGGTGTTGTCTACTTTACGTTCCAAAAGAAAACCACAAAATTTTGTGTTTTCTCCCTTTGTTTTGTTGCATTAAGTGAGAATCCTTAAATTTATTTTTCTCTGAAAAGACTGCACTAATTATGTTATTTGTCAAATTTAACCAATCAAATCATCTCCAAAAATTTTGAATTTAGTATCATTTTGTTCATATCTTTCCCTACTTTTAAAAATATAAAACAATATATTGAATGTTATGTTAAAATTACTAAAGAAATGTTAGCCCAAAGAAAATCCTAGCTTTTCTACCTTGTGTTTCCTGATACTATTTTTCCAAGTTTCATGTCCCAAAATTCATATCTGCAATGGTCCAAACCCAACAAAACTCTCAAAATTCATACTAAAGTGTTTCTATTACAATCTCTACTTTAAATTACAAATTCTCATACCTCGACAAAAAGATCTAGCCAATTTCCCAAATCGGATCACCTCTATACAGAACTAACCAATCTTCAATATATCTAGTCTCTCCATATCAAATCAGTATCAAAATTTATCAAAATTTTCAGATCAGTAGTTAACTCTCCAACCTGCAATTCAAGTATTTATTTCTATGATTTTGAGGTCTGTAGAGAATATTCGGCATGTTTATAATGAGAATTTGGACAAAACCTGAAATAAACTCTAAATCCACTTTTGCACTCTCAATTGCATCTTGATACCAAGAATGATAGAGTAGGGTGTGAGTTGATTTCAGTTTGGGGAGGATCAAGTTCACTAAGAAGTGATCAAGGCGGACACAATCTCCTTCGAAAATCGAAAGATCAAATTTTGGTGGAGGTGCTCAATTGGAAGTAATAAAAGTGAAACTAGGGTTTATTTCAGATTCTGTCCAAAATCTGAAGGTCTCACTTAAAACACATAGAACTTTCTCTACAAACCTCAAAATCATACAAAAAGGTACTTTAATTATAGGGCAAGGTGTTAACTACTGATCTGGAAAGTTTGGTAATTTTTTTAGATAATTTGGAGGTTAAATTAGACAAATGCACACGGGTGCAGGTTTTTCAGAGAAAAACAGGTATAAGGATTTTCACTTAAAACAACAAAACAAAGAAATAAAACACAAGATTTTGAATGTTCGTCTGGTATAAAGTAGACAATACTACTAACACAAACAACACAAGATTTGCATGAAAGAAGCACAAAGAAATGAAAATTCCTAGTCACTAAAGCAAATTTTCAAGGACATCACCAAATCTTTTGTGTGGCATGCCACCATACCATAAGTCAATGGAGAATTCTTCATCCAAGAGTTCACGAAATCAACCAATAGTATTTTATTTCAGAGAAAATAAGAGTTCAACTAAACATCATTTCATCACACTCTTCACTACCAAGATAACTACCCAAGGAGAGGGGGAGAGGGAGTGTTCAGCCCCCCATTGGAACCACCCAAAACTACCTTGGCGAAACTTCTACTCCATGCATTGACCAATTCAATGCCACATAAATCCACATAAGCGTACCTTGACTGCCTATAAGCAAACATTTGACTTTAATATAAATAATGCATACACTTTATCAAAATACATACAAATAACACATAACATTAACGAAACTAAATATTACATAACATAATGGAAATAGACATAATTGAAAGTCTCTAAAGCCTTCAAAACCACAAAGTCCTCTCAAGCATGCTTTGGCTATAGATTTGAATTTAGTAGTCGGGCCACCTACTCTAGATTGAGACCTAGTGATAAGGTTGTCATCATATGCCACATCAATTACCCTAGATCCAGAAGAACACTCTTCTTCGAAGAGCTGAAATCAACATACTCATCTGCTAGGTCTGAAACAAGCTCTTACAAATCCTCTCTAGTGATCCAATCGTCGTATGTAGGATGTTTATCAATTCCACCTCACTAAGAATCTCTAATCACTTGTTTGATCCTCCTCAAATATCATGATATGGTCTATTTCATAGAATGAGGTTGGATCAATCCTTGCAAAAAGTGATCTATTATCCTACAAAAGAAGTATCCTGCACATTAGGAGGCTTGCAAAGATGTTATCATGTCCTCTAAGTGTCATGGGAAGTCCCAATACAAAGTCTATGGAAAGATCTTTCCAATGTCTACAGGGTATATAGGTAAGGCAAAGTATAATCTAGATGGCTGCTTTGCGGATTTAACTTTTCTATAGGTATAGCATTGAGTAATAATTCTCTCCACATCCCGCTAGAGAAAAGGCCAAAAGAATTGTGATTCAGGAGGTGATTAGTCCATTTTTCCAAAATGCCTCGTTATCCCTCCTGAATGTAACTCTATAATCAGAAATGCCTCAAGTCCTGGAGATGCACAATTTTCTCCATTTTATATAAATATCTATTGTGGAAGAATAATTACTGAGGAGATCACTACAAAGTTGTATATTCTTAACATGCTCAAGGTAGATCAAATGTAAGTCGGGATGAACTTAATAGTCATCCTTAAATCTGTCAAATCCAAGGATCTAAAATTCTAAAGATGAGATTGCCTAGGTCAGCCCAAAAAGTGCATAAGTGGGTTTATTATCAACTCGTTTATGATTTAGGACAAAAGTAAAATCGTAAGGATACTCAAACTACTTAGCATATTTACAGCTTAATTTCTTTTCCGTGTTAATGAACTTTAGAGCATGATGTTCAGTGTTCAAAATAAACTCTTTGTGCAATAGGTAATGTCTACAATGTCGAAGCAACTAAATAATTGCATAAAATTTTCCATCAGAAGTAGAGTAAAGTTGTTTTATTTCATTCAATTTCTCACTGTAGAAGGCAACACAAGTGTTTTCTTGACTAAGAAATTCGTCTATGCGTACACCAGCGGCATCATAAGTGACCTCAAAAGTATTGTTAAAATTGGGAAGATTTAATACAAAAGATGAGATCATAAAGACCTTGTTTTGTTCAATGGCCTTTGGGCTGACATAATCCATGCAAATTTATCTTTCTTCAATAAGTCAGTGATAGAAGCTACGATTATATTAAAATTCTTAATAAATATTTGGTAGAAGGTTATTAAGCCATGAAAACTATGGATATCAGTGCAGCTCTTAGGTACAAGCCAATCTAAGATGGCTTGAATTTTGGCAGGATCAACTTTCAAACCATCGGCACAATCACAATAAACTCTAGAGTAGTAACTTCAGGCATACAAAAGAAATATTTCTTAATATTGATGTAGAGTTTTTCCTCCTGTAGCTTAAGTAATACTAATCTATAAAAGGTTTTAGAATTGTATTTACGAGTTCCATAAAAGTAAAAGGAGCATTGGATATCCAAAAAACATGACTAACCACTCATACAACCCATCAGAGGTCTCCAAAGTTGTCTTCCATTCATCTTTCACTCTTATCCTAATATGACAATAGTCATTTTTCAGGTTAATCTTGGAGAAAAGTGTGGCATTTCCAACATGATCTAACATGTCATCCAATAGAGGAATTGAAAATCTATATTTAAAGTGATCTTGTTGACTGCTCTAATATCAATGCACATTCTCTAAGTGTCATCTTTTTTGCAGGTTAACAATGTTGGAAATGCACAAAACTAAGGCTTTCTTGGATGGAACATTTCCTTAATAGTTCATCCACTTGCCTCTTTGGGTTCAACATATTTAGTGGGATTCATCCTATAATGGGGTAGATTTTGTAGTTGTAAAGCTAGAATATAATATATGGCATGTTGAATACCGGAGACCATCTAGAATGTCATCGGAATATAGATCTTGAAATTAAGATAATAAATGAGCTGCAATTTTGGGATGTGATATTCAGTAAGTTCAAGTGCAACTTTTCTAACATTAAGCAAATAATAGGATCCCATATCAGAAAAGTTTTTCCTAATAGTGTAGAATCCTACGTTGACAATGCTAAAATCAAAATGTGATTATGAATGTGTAGAACTCAACCATAATGTTCGAGGAACCCTCCCTTGTTGTAGGGAAAAATACAATCAAGTGAAGTTTAACATTCTCATTTTGGCTAGGTTTAGGCTGAAAGTCAATTCAGGGTTTGTGAGTTTGTGTAGAGAATATATTGTGGTGGAGGTTCTCTACCATCTTCTGAAGGTTTTGAAGTGTTATAAGTGAGATAAATTTTATGAGGTGTGGTTGCCTTTTTTTTCAGTTGGTTTCACAGGCAAGAGTTTCCATGCCCGTTCCTAGGATCGTTCCTAAGGCCATTTCTTCTAGGTGGTAAACATCCCTAGGTTCCTCTAGAAAATATTCTTTCAATTGAGTTATGTCAGTCGAATTGTTAACTAACGGAGAATTTGGTAACCTAAGGCTAATATCTTCGACTTGGTTTGTCAAGTTTGTGATTAGACCTTAAGTTGGAGAATTTGTTCATTAGGTTGCATATTAAGCTCATATATTCTCCTATTAGTTAAGGGTCTATTTGGGACTGCGACCTGATTGCATTGCGGCGGCGGGTCGCGACATTACGTTGTTTGATTTGGCGTCCTGCTCGCGGTAGGATGCGAATTTGGCGGAACGCAAGCCGAGGATCGAACCTCGTGGCCCGCGTTCATGGGGGAGATGTTCGTTGCGCTGTCCATAATACCCCTCCTGGTCGAAGCTCTCACGATCCCCTAATCCACTGTCGCGTCTTTGATTCCTTCGCTCGACTGCGGCTCGCACTCCTCCCTTACTGGCGACTCAGGCATCCTCTCCCCCATTCTTGTCGCGCAGATCTCATAGTTCCTGGAGTTTTGGGCAACAGTGGAATGAGGCGATCGATCCGACCGAGAACAAGATCGAGAATGTAGGCGAAGCGGAAGACGATTCCTCGACGCTGCCTGTACTTGTGCAGAAGCTTCAAGGAGCACAGGAATCAATTAAAAAGTATTTACACAAAATTCATATGCACGTAATCCTTCTTTTTATATTTTATTGTTTATTACTTCTCTAAATTTCATTAAATTATATGCTTGGAAATAAATTTTTATCTTAATTAAATTAATATTAATAATATTTTTTTAAAAGGTTAAGAGTCAAAATTTTTAAGTATTAGATGAGTAATTTTAGGATATCTATTAATAAAAAAAGTGCTTGAATTAAAATTATCTTATGTCTTTGTGGTAAGAATAATATATTACAGATTTATAATAGAAGTCTTATAGTTGTATTCACATGGTTGATGCGTATATTTTCAATTTCACCTAACCATCTCGCATTTGCAACCTATGTTATAATTGTGTTGCCCCTCTCTTGAAACTTTAGGTATATATAGGATCATAAAGTGCTCTATAACATATGCTTAAAATAACAAAAAAATGTACTACTACCTGTTTTATTTTCTTTCCCATAATTTGGCATGAGAGAGGAACATATTTTCATCGGTTCTTTCTTTTTCTTTAGCACTTTAAAATGTACTACTACAATAAAATGTACTACTACTTGTAATTTTATTAATTATTTCTCTTTCTTTAGCACTTTTGGTACTCATTGTTAAGTGAGTTGTGCATCTGAATTTTGCTTTGTTTGAAATAAATTTCTACTTTTGAAGTATCAAATATGTGTGTCACAGTTCCGTTTTAAACAGATTTACTTAAACGAGGGCAGAATAATCGCATGATTATTTTCACACAATTCATAATAAACAGAGCAGACTAACTTCACGAGATAAGCTTCTTGCGCATGTATATTCTAGACTGAAAAGTTGAAAAGCTGCAGCTGCCCCAAACATACCTTAAATCAAATCGATCTTGACTTACAGATTTAAAAGGTATGGTTGCAAATGATAAAACACAAAAATTTCTTCAAGCCTTCATAAAATGCTAAAATAATAATATAAACATCAATAACAACATAAATATATTTAGTCACAAAATTAAAAAAAGTGATAGTTCACATAGGCTTTTCTCATACCAATTAGAAATCAAATGGTAGGTTTAATTTGCAATGTGGAGCTCTGCCTTGTTGTTTAGGTGTCACTCAAGTAAAATTACGGAGGGGTAGGTTCAAGGTAAGTAGCTAGGCTTAAATGTGAGGCCAACTAGTTAGTGCTAATAAAAATTATGGCATAACGTGCATCAAATATGTGCATTTGCTACTAATACTTCAATAAAAGTAAAATTTCATATAATGACAGAGATTACCTCAAAACAAGTGTTAAAGATCAAGTGTTATAAAAGACTCATCAAGCTTCTCAATCAACAAAGTTCCACAATGTGAAGTGTTAATTCATCAAACTGCGCTCTAATATCAAGAACGATGGGGTAGGGCGTGAGTTGATTGTTGTTTGTGGAGAATCAAGATCACCAAAAAGTGATCAAGGCGGACTTAATTTTCTTCAAATGTCATGAGATTAAATTTTGATGGATGAACTCAATTAAAAGTGATAAATATGAAATTAGAATTTATTTCAGGTTCTATCAGAGTCAGTAAGTCTCACTTCAAACACGTAGAACTTTCTCTACGTACCTTAAAATCATGCAAACATGTATTTGAATTGTAGAGTAGAGTGTCAACTATTGATCTAAAAAGTTTGGTAAGATGTATGATTTATTTGATATGGATAAATACCAGTATACTGGAAATATGACAATTATGTCCATAAATGGCCTAGTTTAAGAAATGGGTTAGATCATTTTGTAGAGGTGTAGAAATTTAGTAAATAAAATTGGAGATTGTATTAGAAACACTCTAATATGGATCAGAATTTTGTTGGATTTGGACCATTGGAAATATGAATTTGGGAACAAGAAACTCAGAATAAGAAAAACAGAAAACGCAACAAATAAAATCTTTGGGCTAACTTTTCTCCAATAATTTTAACATAACATTTTTTTTCTATTTTTGAAGTATGAAATGAGGCAAACAGAATGATACCAAATTCAAAATTTTGAGGTGATTTGATCTCCTAACTTTTGAAGGAGATTGATGTGGCCCATGGACGTGGCCCAACAACTAGATACAAATCAAGGGCAAAATCAAGCTTGAGAGGATTTTGATGGTTTTGAAGGTCATAGAAACCTTCAACCATGTCATTCATTCATTATGTTATGTAATATATAGTTTCTTTAACCTTGTATGTTAATTGTATGTGTTCTGGTAAAATGTATGTATTATTTATGTTAAAGTCAAACATTTGCTTATGTGGCGTAGATCTTGCTTATGTGGAGTCAAGGTACGCTTATGGCTTTATGTGGAAATTTCGGCCAAGGTAATTTGGGGTGGTTCGAAGAGGGGGTCTGGCCACTCTTTTTCTCTCTCCTTGGGTAGTTACCTTGATAGTGAAGAGGTGTGATGAAATTTGTGATTAACATTATATTTGAACTCTTCTTGTTTCTGAAATGAAACATTATCGGATGATTGTGTGAACTCTTGGATGAGAATTCTACATTGGCTTGAGGCTTGGTAGTCGGCCGCCTAAGAGATTTGGTGATCTCCTTGGAAATCTGGTCTAGTAAGTACGAATTTTAATTTTTCTGCGTTTTTTCATGCAAATCTTGAGTTGTTTATGTTAATAGAGTTGTTTATTTTATGTTCCCAAAAAAAATCCAAAAACTTGTGTTTTATACATTTATATTATTATTTTAAGTCAGAATCCCTAAATCTATTTTTCTACCGAAAACATGCACTTGTTATGTCATTTGCCCAATTTAAACGATCAAATCAGCTCCAAAAATTTTGAATTTGGTATCATTATGTTCGTCTCTTTTGCTGCCTCAAAAATATAAAAAAATAAATGTAATGTTATGTTGAAACTATTGGAGAATAACTAACTCAAGAAAATCGATGTTTTCTATCATGTGTTTCTTGTTCCAATTTTTCTTATCCCCGGATTTGCTTCCTCAATGGCGTAAACCCAACAAAACTCTCATGATTCATACACGAGTTTTTCAAATACTAACTCCAATTTAAATTACTAAACTCTCACACATTCACAAAAAATAGCCCATTTGCCAAACTAGATCATCTATGGATATAACCGACTTATCCCCAGTATATCAGTGTTTCTACATAACAAATCAATCCCAAAACTTACTTAGGTTTCCACATCTGTAGTTAATACCCTACCCTACAATTCAAGTGCTTGTTTGCATGAGTTTGAGGTTTATAGAGAAATTTATATGTAATTGAAGTGAGATTTCCAAATTATGGACATAACCTGGAATAAACCCTAATTCCATTTTCATCACTTCCAGTTGAGCTCTGCCAAAATTTAATACACTAATCTTTGAAGAAGATTGAGTCCACATTGATTATTTCTGAGTGTTCTTGATCATCCACAAAAAACAATCAACGTATACCCTACCCAAGCACGTAGTTTGGTGGACAAGCACTTGACCTTGTAGAACATTGTGGATTGATAAGCTTGGTACAACACTTGATCTTCAACACTTCGAGATAATTGTTGTCATTCCCTTGGTTTAATTTCATTTATTCGGTATTTTACTTCTATTACAAATATTAGTGGCAAATGTACATATTTGATACAACTTATCACATTTGTGTTAACACAAACAAGTTAGCACCACAATCGCGTCTAAACCAATTACCTTGAATTTATCCCTCCATAATTTAATTTTGGTGACATCTAAACAGAGAGGGAGAGTTCTAGATTGCAACTTAAACATTCCTCTAATTCCTAATTAGTATGGGAAAAGTCTATGTCAACTGTGCTAATTTTAATTTTGTGATTAAGCTTACTTATTTTGTTATTTGTATTTTTATTATTGTTTTAGCATATTATGAAGGCTAAAAAAAATCTTGCATTTTATCATTTGCGATCATGCCTCCTAAATTTATAAGTCAGTATCAATTGTATTTAAATAATAGAAAGATAGAGTTTAATATGCAAATCAATGAACAAATTCTCTAACTTAAGGATCCAATTACAACCTTAGCAAACCAAGTCCAAGAAATAATCTTAGGTTGCAAATACTCCGTTAGTTAACAATTTCACCGACATAACCCAATTGAAAGAAAACTTTCTAGAAGAACCAAAAAAAAGCCTCAACACCTGGAAGAAAGGGTTTTGGGAACAAACCTAGGAATAGGCTTATTAGAAACTTTGGAACTCAATTAGAACCGATTAAAAAAGTTAAAGTTGATAGACAAAGCTATGACAGTCCATGGCCCCAATAGGTTCCTTGTCTAGCACACCCAAAGGGATAGATTCTTTGAGTGGCATCAGATGGATGACCACCAAATGAGGACCTTTGCAAAAATGACTTACTGTTCATATTTAAATCTTTTGAAGCGACCTTTTGATTAAGAAACAAAGGCTAGAAAGATAGGTCCTCGCATGGGAAAAAATAAAGGAGATGCTTAGAGCTAAATACTTCCTTAGAAACCATGAGAAGAAACTCAATGAACAATTAATGACTTTAAGACAATGAAGCAAGCAGGTTGTTGAGTACATAAACCAATTTGAAGACTTCGTTGATAGAACATATTGCACTGACCCTAAGTGACAACTAGCCAATAAGTTCACCATTGGACTTAAGAGTGAGATCCACCATGAAGTACAACTTCGGGACCCATAAGCACTTGAGGATACTTTGCACTATGCATTACTTCTGAAAAAACATAAGAAGACCGCTTCAAACTCCTGAACTAGAGGTCCAGGTTCCTCAATTTCATCTTCCACGCATGCAAGCAAAGGTCTACTACTAGACATACACCACCACCCACCAGTAGTCAAAGCAATAAGATTGTCCAAGGCCAGGATATAATTTGTTTAAAGTGTCATAAGATAGACCACATGTAACAAATGTTAAAGAGGGTTCTTCAGACATCGTTGTTGAGAGTCCTACACATTCAATCACATTTTAAATTTAGTATTATCAAAGTAGGATTCAACACCATTAAGAAAGAGTTTTCTAACCCATGATCTTTTTATTTGTTTCATGTTAGATAAGTTGCACTCAAACCTATTAGTTTTCACATCCTCAAAATTGTATTTCTTTTACTATCTAAATTTCAGGATCAATCTCCCGATGACCTACTAGATGGCCTCAACCCCTATGAGATATCCAGCATGCAATAGATTTTATTTTAGATTCACAGCTACCAAATCTACCACATTATAGAATGAACCCCACTGAACATGCTAAACTCAAGAGATAAGTTGATGAACTATTAAAGTCATGTTTTATCTAGGAAAGACTTAGTCATTGTGCAGTTCCAGCATTGTTAGTCACTATAATTGATGACACGTGGAGAATGTACATTGATATTAGAGCAGTCAACAAGATTACTATCAGATACAGACTTAAAATTCACTGAATGCATAACATGTTAGATCTTGATGGAAATGTCACAGTTTTCTTTAAGATTGACCTAAAAGTGGTTATCACCACATTAGGATAAGAGCGAGATGAATATAAGATGGTTTTTAAGACCCTGGTAGACTGTATGAGTGGTTAGTGGTGTCTTTTAGACAATCCAATACCCCTAGTACTTTCATGAGACTCGTGAATACAGTTTTAAAATCCTTTATAGGAAAACTTTTGTGATATATTTTGATAGCATTCTCATTTTTTCAGCCCCAATGAGAAAGATCACCTATGGCACCTAAGATCAGTGTTATTTAACCTACAAAAGGAAAAGCTTCACAAAAAAAATTAAAATGTTCCTTTGCATGCATGAAGTTATTTTTCTAAGGTTTATTGTGACTATTGATGATTTGAAAGCTAATCCCGAAAAAATTCAAGTCATTTTAGATTGTCTCATACCTAAAAACTTCATTAATGTCCAAAATTTTCATGATTTAGCAACCATCAAAAAAAGATTCATTAAAAATTTCAGCACAATTGTAGCTCTCATCACTTATTAAAAAAAGATAAGTTTGTGTGAACCACATCAACCCAAAAATCATGAAACAAATCAAAATCCTTATAACCTCATCTCACGTATTAAAGCTTCCTGATTTTAACAAAACTTTTGAGATCATTTGTGATGCCTCTGGTGTAGACATAGGTGTGTTCTTAGTCAAGAAGACCACAATATTGCTTTCAACAGTGAGAAGTTAAATCAAGCAAAACAATGATACTCTACTTATGATAGAGAAATTTATTGACATTACTTATTGCACAAAGAGTTCATTTCGAACACTTATCATCATGCTCTAAAGTTCATTAACAACCAAAATAAATTAAGTTATAAGCATACTAAGTGAGTTGAGTATCTTCAAGATTTCACTTTTGTCTTAAATCATAAACCAAAAGTTGATACTAAACACATTGCACTTTTTAGGTTGACATTAGTAATTTCATTTTTAGAATTTTAGATCATTGAATTTGAACGACTTAAGGATGACTATCAAGTTTGTCCAGACTTTCATCTGATGTATCTTGAGCATATTAAGAATGGACAATCATTTATTGATCTCATCAGTTATATAAAATGAGAAAATAATGCATCCCCAAGATTTCAGTTAGAGCATTTCTGATTATAAATTTACATTCTGGACGGATATAGGGGTATTTTGGAAAATGAAAACTATTCACCTCCTTGAATCAAGATTCTTTTAAATTTCTCTCAAGCAAGATTTGGACAAATTTGTTACTCAGTGTTATACCTATAAAAAACTAAAACCATAAAGCAACCATCTGGACGATATTATGCCTTACCAAGACCCTTTAGAATTTGGCAAGACCTTTCCATGAACTTTAAAGTCAAACATCCATTTATGTGGCATTGACCTCGCTCATGAGAAGTCAATGTATGCTTATGTGACTTTAGATAGCACTGACTTGGTCAACGCATGGAGTAGAAATTGGACCAAGGTGGTTTGGGGTGGTTCCAAGAGGGGGTTAGCCACTCCCTATCTCCCCCTCTTTGGGAAGTTACCTTGGTTAGATTAGGTGTGATGAAAGGGTGTTTAGCATTGTATTTGAGCTCTTCTTTTCTCTAAAATGAACATTATTGACTGATTATGTGAACTCATGGATGAAGATTCTTCATTGGCTTGAGAATTAGTGATCAGTCGCCCTAGGGATTTGGTGATCTCCTTGGAAACCTATTTTGGTGAAGAGAAAATTTCATTTCTCTGCATTACTAGAGTATTTCTACTGCTATCTCTACTTTACATTACCAAATTCTCATTACTCCGTAAAACGAGCCAATTTCCCAAACTTTGTCACCTCTACACAGGACTGACCAATCTCCAGTATATATGTGTCTCTCCAAATCAAATCAGTCCCAAAACTTACCAAACTTTTCAAATCAGTAGTTAACGCTCTAGCCTATGATTCAAGTACTTGTTTGAATGAATTTGAGGTCTGTGAATAATGTTCTAAATGTTTGAAGTGAGGCTTCTAGATTCTGAACATAACCTAGAATAAATCCTAATTCCACTTCTACCACTTCCTATTGAGCCCATTTACCAAAATTTAATCTCCTGGCCTTTGAAGGGAGATTGACTCTACTTTGATCACCTCTAAATGATCTTGATCCTCCACAAACAGCAATCAACCCATCAATACTTATGTACTCAAACATAATAGCAAAACTAACAACTGCTAAACCCCTAGAGAAGACACCTATTACAACCCAAATTTATATTTCTATTATCCAACCAAGACTAATTAAAAGAAGAATGCAAAACATCAATTAATGGTACAATCCCATAATATTAGGACATATGATTGTGTTGTTGATCCAAAGAGACACATTGATGTTGCAGCATCCCAATCATACATTGTCTGCTACTAATTTTATATTCAATAATTTATCAAATCCTTCACACGGCTAAAAGCAAATACAAAATATAATAAATAAATCATAATTGCTCTACCAAAGAATACAGTAAAGATAATTATATGATGGCTTTATTCATTCAAAAAAATATCTATCCTCAAACTACAAAAAATTGCACGCCAAGAAATGTAGGCCATGCAATTTTTTTAGAAAATTGGATCTAATACATACCATCTTGATTTGTCATCTGATATATTATTTACCTAATTTTCAATAATGAAAATATTACCTCATATAAAGTTAACTGACCTTCAAATGATGCAGCTAATCCTTTGATTGGAAATTTATTATATTAATTACAACTACTGTCACTAGTCAACATCTTAGAAGTGAATAAAAAAATAAAAATAAAAAAATGAAATTTTAGAAGTGAGATTATTGCAAAAATGGTGCCGACAAACTAGGTTGATTATAAAAGTTCGTGAAAGTATAAGCTACCCATTAAAGACAAGTCTTGTTGAAGATTACTTGGACTTCAACACTATGAGGCAGAGTTCTAACAGCCTCATGAGAGTTGATATAGAACATTAAGATAATTTTAAAAGCCCCACTACAAGATTAAGATCATGCACTCAACATGTGACCACGAGATAAAATATCACCAGAAGAAAGAATCATATAAAGTGCCTTGAATGGAACTAAATAAAATATAATTAAAAATAAAGTTTGGAACTCAATTTTTTAGTTCAAATTTTTGAATTTGCAACTCTTAATTTATAATTTTCAAATCAAACACTTTGTAAGTATTCTTTATTATTTTAAATAATTTAAGACGATTAATAAGAGTTTAGGCTGGTCACCCCGTGTGAAAAGAGATCCTTGTGATAGAACTAAATTAATTCCACTTCACTTCCTTATTTGTTTCCCGTTTTATTTTTTTTCTTCCCAAGTATCTTTTAATTTGAAATGCAGAACCGAATGTGATAGTTTAATTATTGTTGGACATAGTGAGAACAGGAACTGTAATGTTTGGACAAAAATTGAAGAGTGAAATATCAAGATCTGAAAACTTGATGGCCAACCGTCTTTTGGGTTCTTCTAAGCAAATTAACTAGGTATATTTCTTATGCTTGTTGATCTCTCTCCAAATATTTCAAACAAATTCTCTATATCCGTAGCATCATCCCAAAGCATTCCTCACAACCTGAAAACATAAGAAAAAAATAATAATAAAATAAAAAAATCTTAAACCTATCTTCAAGGCAACTAGTACAACTAGGTTCCCTCGACCTAGTTTTGGTCAATACTCCTACCAACCTTAACACCTTGGATCTCCGCACTCTAATCATTGTACAACCTCCACATATTCCCCTACCATTTAGCCTTTACAGTATCTAAATATACCCTTAAGCCCCTCCACCAACTCAACATCCCAAGGCTAATCAAATCTATTCAAACTAGGTCACCTTGATAGTCATATTTTCCACCATACTTTGGCCTCTAAACCACTTATTTTCATCAAACACTCCAAATTACATCTAAAAAATTGCCCTAAAATTTACAAATTATGTCCAGCCATAAATCCTCCACAATAAGAAACCTAGAATCCAAGTCCCCGATGAAAGCCTTAAGATTATCCATGATCTAACTAATTGTTCAACCCCCTCCTTTCAACAACACTTGCATAACATTATGTCAGCGCTTAAAAATGCCACCTACATACTTAAATCCCCAACTAAACAAGTCAAAGCCATAATCTTCTGATGCTACATCATTCTTACCATCTCTTTTCCACTTTATGGTCATTAGGCCTCAAATATACTCAACCAGAAAATCAAGTTGAATTCAATTAGGATAGCTATCGGTAGATCATAAAGCAAATTGTTAAACATTGACAACTACAAGACACTGAAACAATGAAATTTAAAATATTTATTGCACTATTGAAATAACAAATATGGTGCCTTTGTACAGGAGAAAAACAATGTAAAGCTAACGCCAAATACCGCACCATGGGCTAGTAAGTTTCAAAGAAAAAAAAAATGTCATTTTGCGGCTAAAGTGACAAAAGTCATGAAACACACTCACTAGACATATATAACAGAGGTCTAGACAAATTGGCATCATTACAAACTCAACCACGAGAATAAAGATACAACTTTCCTAGCAATCAAAAAAGTAAGCAAAAAAGTGTTATTGGCGCTGAAGATTAAATTAACCAAGTAATCTAACTAGTGATAATATTCAAAAAGACTGACTTATAAAGCTGAAATATCTAACCATTACGGATTCGCCATTTTCAATGCACTTAATAGCTTCGGACTGGAAGGGGTCGAGCTCGAAGGGGAACTCCTTAGCCGGCTTTGTATTACCTTCGGCGTTGCTGGGCTGTCCTGTGTGAGAGGCGACATAGCCCTCCGGGTAAGAGACGTCGTGCAGGCAGGCCACAGGTTCATCGACGAAGATCGGTTCGTCCCTCCTGTGCGATTTATTTGGTATGGGAGTGTCTGGAGTCGCACCATCTAGGGATTTTCTCTTCAGCAATGAAGACATCACTGGAAACAATCTTAAGCAGCGTTGAATGACAATTGTAGTGGGGATTAGGAGGGAGAAATGGCAGTAATAGGAACTCAAAGGGGTTCTGAGGAGTTGAAGCAGTGCCCTTTTTCAGGTTCTCCTGAGTTCCCGGAGGGAAAATCTTGCGAGGGCCATTAAAACCCTAGAAGCGGCGCAAAATTCCTTGGAAAAAATACAATTCCTTTTTTTAAAAAAAAATCAATTAATATTTCGGTGAAGTTAATTAAAAGTGATAGAAAACCATCCCCTTGGTCCCGTAAGTACTTGACGCATAATACAATCAAAATTCTTAAAACATTATTACTAGAGTATAATATTTATAATTGATGTGTGAAGATTCATTGCGCTAGGATAAATACATAAAGATAATAAAAATAAAACAAGCAGAGGAGTCATCTTCAATTTTTACATGGAAAATATCAAAAAGGTAAAAAATTGCGGGATATCAGTTGAAGTAATTTACCATATAATTGTAAATACATAGGTATCTCTCTTCTTAAATTAGATAAGATAAAATTACAATGTTGACATATAGCAGTAGTTCAGAAATAATAGTCGCAATGGGTTGTGAAGATTGTAATCAATTTTATAGAGGCAGTAGTTCGCAGTGAATATGACGGTGGTTGTAGCACCAACTTATCATAGAAGTCGTAGTTGAAAGTCGTGGTCGTAGCTAGCCATGTAGGTCGTAAGTCGTAGGTTCAAGTGCGTCATTTGGTCACAATGGTCATATTTGGGAGCTGTGAAAGCATTCTTGGGCCACAGAGGGCGGAGTTGAAAGTTGCATGTGTTGTGAGCCGAGTAAGTTGTAGTTAGTCACATAGACTGCAGCGGGGAATTGTAATAACTTTTGTAGGTCACAAAAGCCAGAGTTGTAAGCTACATTAGATGTGAGTCATGTAGAACGTAGTCAGTCATATAGTTCATAGTGGGGAGCTGTGATAACGTCCGTTAGTCGCAGAGGCTGGAGTTGAGAGCTACATGAGTTGTGGACCACGGATACTATAATTGATCACGTAGGTTGTAATTGTGAGTTATGCCCATAGAAGATGGGTTTGGGAGTTGGGAGTTGCATGAGCTATAATTCACATAGGTCATAGTGGTGAGATGTGAGGATAGAACTTTAAGAGTCCAAAGAAATTCATTATACTCTGAGTACTACGGTTGTAAGTATTTGTAGTAGGGAGCATTGTTACATCATTTTTTGGGTGTCTCATTAAACCATATTCTAGATACATCGTTGCACAATTTGTGGGGCGCATCGTTGTACCATATTTGGAGTGTGTTATTACATCATATGGGGGGTGCATCATCGTATAGTATTTGAGGCGTATTGTTGTATCGTATTCGAGGCGTGTTATTACATCGTCTTTGAGATTCATCAGTATAATGTCATTGGGGACATTATTGCCCCGTGTGTGGGGCACATCATGGCATTGTATTTAGGATGTGTTGTTACATTGTGTTCAAGATGATGACTGCTTCGTAGGCTTCTTCATTACCCTGCAGTGTACGTCATGACTCTATAAGAGGATTCATTGCAACAAATAGAGACGGTCGATAGAGATCAACAGTGACTGGTGAGTTGCGGTCAACGGTAATTAGCAGCTGAGTAAGCGGGATGTGTTCGTAGGGTCTTTGATCTAGAACCACTCTGAAATTCGACTCCTTCTTCCAATCCAGCTCTAGCTACATGTCTAACTCTTTCTCTGGTTCAAGGTCTTAATCTCATTTCAAGAAAAGGGTAGGGCTTTGTTTATACTTTATAGAGTCAAAGAGTGGCCTCCCATGCAAATAAGAAAGGAATCATGATCACTCCCTTGAACGGCACGGAAAGATTCCTCTAATTGGATAACGTTGTATGGACATTTATATGTCTTAACAATGTTAGAATTAAGTAATCTTGGGCTCGTTAGGTTCGTCTCATCAAGATGCTCAATTTGATTATAATATTATGTAATGTAGAATCAGTGTGAACTTCCAATTGACCACCTGAAGCTTTCAAAATGGTTTAACTATTGGATCAGGGCTTGATATGACTCAGATTGGGTCAATTTTAATGTTGTTGTGTTCACCTCGTCTAGCTTGTCAGTTTGATTGCAAGTTTGCTGAAATTAGAATTCTCAATGATTTTTATTTTGAGTTTGAATACTTTTTGCTAAAAAATGCTCTGAAATTTTGCTAACCGCCACATGATGCATGACGAAAGATAAAATTTGTTGATGTCGCATAAATTTCCCCCCAATATTTGGGTGATTTGCTGGCTCATCCAAAATTTATCAAAATTACAAAAATCGAGCGAAATTTCTACAAAATTTTGATTTTTTGTTTGTTTTACAATGACAGCAACGGCGGCGGGCAGTCGAGGCTGTAAGTGAACCAATGCACTTAATGAACAACTCGATTAAGACTCGATTATGTTCGTTCAAATTAGTAAATAAGCAAGCTTGAACAAATTTTAAAAGCTCAATGCTTAAATGAACTAAACATGAACATAGTCGAACTTGTTCATTTATGCTCACGGACAAACTCGTTTGTTATTCGAAAAGTTAAGCTCGATGTTCACTCAAATTATATATGATATATCATTTAAATAAAATTTAATTAACTAGAATACTAACTTGTTTGTTGATAACACGTATCATATATGATATATAAATACTTGAAATAATGTTCTGTAGGTTTTAAAGTTGTCAATTTTAGTTGTTTGGTAGGAATTTGTTTAAATCATGCTCAAATGCTGTTCAAATTATTCTACTAAACATCTCAGAAGCAGAGGATTTAGGGCAAAATGGAGGAGAAACAAGATATAAGATGATATAGGGTTTAGAGTTTATAATCAATAGATTAATAGCTGCGATCAAATTTGTAAAATTATTTATTGAATTTTTTTCTATGAAAATCTAGATGCTCATTTGATTTCTTAGCTCGTTCAATAAGCTCGTTAAATTCTCATTCATTTGTCATAAATAAATTAAGTACAAATCAAGTTTAAACATTGAAAATTTTAAACAAGTCAAGCTTGAACAATATATGAAAGCTCAACAAAAGCTCAAGCCAAACAAGAACAGCTTATAATTATACCAAGCCCAGTTCGAATTATGATATACTCAACTTGACTTGGCTCGATTATAGCCCTGGTGAGCGGCAGCAGACGATTACAACGAGATTACATGGGGACATGCTTCGGGCTAGTAGGTCAGGCCGTTGGAGGTGGTTTGCGTAGTAGCATGGGTAAAATCGGACTTGGTTCGGCAGTTCAAAGTAGGTCATACAATCACGTGGGGCAAACTAATTCGGGTCGAGTCCCGGGCATGGGCTGATCCCAGGGTGGGGCACGAGTCTGCCTAGCAATATAAGCCATAGATCACATGGCATTCTGTGATGCACAGTTGTCGTGCATGGATCATGTGATGCCAATTGCACACGGTTCACGCAATGCCAGACTTCCAGCCTCGTGAGATCACGTAGATTCTTGTGAGTGTGATTTGATGGTTGATCGGGTCATATCAGATAATAAGTGCGGGTCAAACAATATAGAGGTGAATTTCTTCAAACTTTTAAGTTTTTTGGGCTCATATTGAACCTATTAAAAGCCCAAAATGCCACGAAAAAATATGGAGTCTCCCTACTTGCTTTTGTACAATCAAAGGAACCTCGATATGCTCATTGGAGCTTCTCTACCTATTTTGTGTGATCATTCGAGCTGATTTCTTTGTTGTTGTTGTCCACTTCGTAGGGGATTTTCTGTTTTTTTGTGTAATTTTGTGGAGAAGATTTTTTCATGCAATTATTGTGTTTATAGGAGGAGATTTTCGGCATTTCCGGTGCGTTTGATAAAAGAAAATTTTATTGTTGTTGTCGTCAACGTTTAGAAAACTGAACCAGGTAGATTGGCTCGACCGGTTCAACCGTAAACCGATGATCAGTCCGGTCCGGACCACACCAGAAAGTTTTTCTAATTGTGACCCGCCTGAAACCAGTCAAACTAGCAGTTCAACTCATAAATTAAATAACTGGCTCAAACTTTTAAAATCATAAATATATATTTTTCTTACAGTTTCACATGCATGTAGTTTCCAATTCAAAAGCATGCCCAAGTTTACAGGCTTTTCTGTATTTTCCAGAATTTTTCATATATATACATGTTTTTTGTTTTTATGCAAAGCTCTGACATTTTTTTGATGACACGACACTTTTCATATATATATGTATATATATATGTATATATATATGTATATATATATAGAGAGAGAGAGAGAGAGAGAGAGAGAGAGACTTAAAGTGGCATATGGTACAGAGCTACATGGAAAGAAAATATGAATATTCGCAAGAAAATTGTATAGGGATATTATTATTTTTTTTAGGAAATAGAATCAGTTGCGTAATGAAAGATCATTTCTTTATGAATTGAACCACATAAAATTATTTTATTTTTTTATATTTATATCATTGTATTTTTATTTTATTATTTAGATTATATTTAATTAATTTTTATATTTATAAATTATTACATCATCCGGTCAAACCAATAAATCTTGAACCTTTCTTTTCTCTGGTTTGATCTGCAGTCTTGTTTTTTAAATTTTGGTTATCATGACTTTTAGAAGAAAATTTTTTGCACAGTTGTGCTTTCAAGAGGAATTTTTTTGCCCCTCCCCCAATCAAAAACTAGTGAAAGTATTAGAATCCTAAGGAGAAGACATTCTCTCCTAGCAACACTAAAAATTGGACACTTGAGAAGAATTGAGGGAGACACGGGCAAACTTTGAATATATCGTGAGGATTTTGTAGCATTTTCAAGCAAGAATGTTCGCTCTTGGAGAGGAAAATATAAAGTTGTGATCTCAACACACGTGAAGAGACTTTCAATTGCACATTTATCATTAGGTTCCTCAAACATTACATTGTCGCAGTCATTGAGGACAAGCCTTTGATCTAGGAGCCAAAAGATCCTTTTTCTGGCTTGGAAAGTAGAGAAACTTAAAGCAGCTTTTATAAGTGTACTACAAATGATGAGGAGGATGTTGAAATTGATTTATATTTATATTTTTGTTTCTTGTATTGCAGCTTTTTATTCTAGTGTGTGTTGGTCTTTATAGTTTTTTAATCATTATATGTGATATTTGTACATGATTATAGTTTTTTTGTAGGTAAGTTTTTCTTCTGTTTCACATTATGGTATTGCATTTGTTCGTACATCTCTAGATGTAGTAAAAAAAATTTGACGACTCTTTTTATGTTGCTTTGTCTTTCCTTCTACGTAATGTCTGCCTCTCTTCTGAGATACTTTTGTCTCACTTCTGGGGTGCTATTACCCAACTTTTGAGAAATTTTTGCCCCACTTCTGGGATATTGTTGTCCAATTTATGTGATGTTATGCCACAACACAACTCGATACAATTATCATATTGAGACGGGTTGTCTCATATCAATATCATAACATATAAATTATTACTTAAGACCTGTTTGAAAAGAATTTTATTTATTTATTTTTAATTTTCATAAGCGCAGAGCCACAAATATCATCATACATATATAATAAAAATATTCAAAATTCATTCTGATCATATAGATATACAATAAAAGAAACATATACAACAATTATGACTTAATCTCTCTATCATAACAAAAGCTAAACATCACCATTACAATCAAAATAAAGATTTAAGGTACCAACGTACCTAATATCGGGATCTCGCTAGTAATGCAAAAGTCTTTGTTCAACCCGAGTCATACCCTTCTTGAAACAAAATATGTGAGTAAAGCAAGGGTGAGCAGTCACCACTTAATTGGCTACCTAAAATCTATTATAGTTTTTAATATTTAAGAAAATAATAGACATGCATTTAAGGAAAATATATCATATATGATGAAATATCATGCATAGTATCTATCACAATGCTAGTATAAGAAATTATAGTTGCATTAGACATATGCTGAGTAACATAAGCAATATGATATCATTAGTGCAGGAAAATAACATGAATATTAAATTAATTTTTTATTGGAATTATTTTAAAAATTTTCTTTTGTCTCATTATACCTCCACTTGTTTATATTTCTCTTATGCCCATTATACCTCTACTTTCACTTATACATCCACTTGTTTACATCTGTTTAGACGTATTAAAAACACGGATTGATAATTATGTCGGTATAAAAATCTTATAAATCCACTTGATTGCACATAACATACATCTGTTCAATCACAATAACTTGCGACTCCCCCAATTTTTATTATTTTTCGCACATATTTTGATACAAAAACATATAATGCCAATGATTTGACATATCAAACATCACAACATGTTATAGAAATTTGTACATACTAGTAAACACAAGTAATAAAATAATTTGCGAGAGAAATAAATCAACACATATCGAAAAGAATTTACAAAATCACTAATATGAAATGTCTCGAATAATATTTCAATTGTTTTTTATTTTACAACAAATTTATCAAGTATAACTCACGTACCAAAACAGATAAAATATTGTACAACACAAAATACCTGCAAATAATAAATATTTTTTATTGATATGTCAAGTACAATCCAATGTACTATATATGAAAAGTTGTGTGCTGAAAAGTTTATAAATCTCCATATATTTGAGTTTGTAGAAATTTTAGCAAATAAAATATCAAAATTTTACACAAAAAATAAAAAATTGAAAATCGAAGTAGGCTAACAATAGCCTACCTAGAGACGGATAATTTCCCCAATTGAACAAACTTTTTCCTTCTAAAAATCTTTCTCTCTCTACATTTCCTTATTTAAGGGAAAATGTGGAAAACGAAAAACATGGCATGCTTCATATAGTTTTTTAGGATATCTATAAAAAAGAAGTCTTTTTTAAGAGACATAAATGTCATTATTAAAATTATTATATTTAATAAATAAAAACTTTATTGAAATCTTTTTAATCTTAAAATATTTAACTCCACGAATTATGGAAAATTATTTAATAAATAAAAAAAATGTTTAAAATATGTTGGTGAATATAGTTTGCAAAACAAACACCAAATTATTGCAGAAAGCTCACTTATATAAAAATATACTAAATCCTTAAAAAAGTAAAATCCAACAATAGTCATTTTATTTTATTTTTACTTATGAATATATCAAATTATACTTAAAATATAATTAAGCTTGCTATAAAATCTGGTGAAGATATTCTATAAATCAGGCATAAAATAAAACTTTCAAAAATTAATGAATAAATTGAGAATCAAATAAATCCCAAAGACTTCATGAAAATCAATAAACATAAAATAAATATACAATGCATACCATATGTCGGCATATTTTTAGGTTGAGTGTTGTATTTTTTAAAAGGGGTCGCCTACAGAAGTTGTCGGCGAATTTTAAATTTAATTTAAATATATATATAATTTAGAAAGTAGTATTTGATTTTGAAAATAATTTTAAATTTGGAAATTTTATGAAATCAAACTGATCTCACATCCCGAATAGTTTATGTAAACGAGCACCACATCACAAACCATGTATCTATCCCGAAGAATAGGCACATTGTTTGATGATGGGGCTCGATTAAATAAACTAGAAGATTTAGTGACATCCGTTTGGTCCGCGAACCAATTTTATAAGCCGACAAGTTCCCCGCTTAATATGAAAACATTAAACAGGGTTTATATTACTCGGATTCTTAAAATTCCCTATAAGGGCAAGCCCCTATAGTTAATTACATCTTAAGTGACGGGAATCACCTAAGAAAACTCTCGATAATAATCGTAGTTCGCTCTCAAGAATTTCAAAGTTTAAGTTTTCAAAGGATTGAATTTTGGGATTTCAATAGGGAATGGATCAAATTTGGGACATTTTATTTTGGGAATCCAAAAGAAGAAAGGTAGGAGAAATCATAGATTCGAAGCGAACTTCGGTAATTTCCCGACTATCCTATTGTTTGGCTTGAATTTAGGAAAGTCCTAATATTTATTTAATGTTTTGATCTTGCCAATTTTAATTAATTGGGACTTATATTAGTATGATAAAATCATACCAATAGCCTCGAAGATGTGAGGGTTTATGTCATATCGGACGACCACCTCAGAGTCTTAAGACCGGTTAGGGCTTAATTTACATGACATGATCATGCAAATGCCTAGCGAAGAGTTGAGGATTTATGTTGCACTAGGCAAACTACCTCGAAGTCCTATGGCTTGGTTATTTAGTTCTAAGGAAATTTTTGCTGAAGTAGACTCAGATTTTGCTGATGACGATGGTCGTGCTGCCCACCATGCTCCGAACTCCTTGTTGTTGCAGAGGTTTAGTTTTAGAAGTCATAAATCAAGAGATGAGAGAAGTGTTTGGTTTTAGAGAAAGTCTTAATTTCCATGTGTCTTTAATATTTTAATTAAAACAGGTCTTAAAGTCGATTAAACGGAACCGATTAAGATCCCACGGTTCCGTCATCCCGACACCGTTATTTTCATCGAATTCACTTAGTCCGTATGAATTTGCTAAACTCAACTAAATGAGTTCCGCACTTTCATTTAGCACCGCGGGAAATCCCGTTAGCAACACGTGGGTTACATCATCCGAGGTATTCCCGATCATTCAATGAGACGTTTTAATTTAGTTGTAGTTGTAGTTTTGTTGTTCTCGTTTGTGATTAAATTTTGAGTTGTCTTATATTTTGAAATGTTGTGGAGGTGAATTTTATCTTGTAGTGTCTTTTAATTTAGTTATGGGTTTCGGCTTTGGTTTCTGTCTTAAAGGTGTAGGTTTTCATGCAACTCGTTGTTTATCATGCAAGAAAGGTAAAGTGCAACGCGATTAAATAAATTGCAGTAAAGTAAATCGCAATAAAATAAAAGCGTACCCTGAGGGTCTTCCCGTCATCCCAAGCCGCACTTAAAACACAGTTAGAATATTTAAGCATTTAAAGTAAGTTCCTAGTAAAGCTAAGGGAAGGGTTATGGTTTTCTACCAAGTTCTTAATCCTATAGCCTAGTCATCTCCTATGACGTCTAGTGTTCTCGTGTTTTAGTTTGAGGACGATTTTCTTCATCAAAGAACAACTAAGTCCAATTGTTCTTATAAATATCCTATCATATCGATGAAGTGCTTAAGACGAATCTTAAACATCTTTTCAATATTTCTAGGATTGTTTTAAGTCCAAATGAATTTAATTATACAAATGAATTAATCGTCCGAGAGTTTAAGTTTTGTTGTCTTGCTTCGATGAATCGGGACATTCGAATATCCTATAAGTGAAGTGTCATTTCACTTCGATACTCCATTTAGGAGTTATACTAAGTGAGGGCTCCTAAGGGCAAAATGACATTTAATGATTTGTGATTCGAATTTAAATTCAAATTAATGATTTAAGTTTGGAATAGTGTTCAAGTTATTTTAGATTTATTTTGAATTCTTCATGTCTTAGGTGATGTTATATTTAATTCAATTTAATTTAACTTGATTTAATTTAATTTATTTGATTTGATTTAATTTGTTTTAATTTAATTTAATTTAATTTAATATATATATATTTTTTAATTTAATTTAATTTAATTTAATTTAATTTAATTTAATATATTTTTTTAATTTAATTTAATTTAATTTAATTTATTTATTTAACTTAACTTAATTTAATTTAATTACTTAATTTAATTTAATTTATTTATTCAATTTAATTCAATTTAGTTTTATTATTATTATATTTTTTTTTGATTTAATTTAATTTAATTTAATTTTTTAATTTAATTTTATTTTTAATTTTAATTTTAATTGAAACTTTTTTTAAAAAGAGTTTAATAATTTACCTTTAATTCAATTTAAATGATTGAATCTTTTAATACTTTAAGACTTAAATTTGGATTACCTTTTTAATTAAGAATTAAATATTATTGAGATGATTAATTTAGGGATCCTTAGATTAAAGAATAAACCTCTTCCTAATAATACCCATATTTTAATAATTCCAATTTTATTATTCTTCCAAATTTAATCAATTATTTAATTAAGGTTTATTTCAATTATTTTAAATTGTTTAGTAGGTTTCTACCCTTTAATTATCTAAATTTCAATCATCCAAATCAGATTAAAATCAAATATTTTACTTATTAATTTTATTAAGCCTAAAGTTTTAATTAAGGGTTAAAAATTTTAATTACCATTTTGCCCTTCAAGCCTAATAATTTCATAACTCACTAAATCGAGCTCAAATGAATTTGAAATTTTTATGTGACTTCACTCATATGTCAATAAAGACATTAGAGGAGAAAATGTGATTTTTCTGTATTTAATTTATTTATATATTTATTTTTGGTGGAAAATAAGGATTTCCAAGGAAAATTCAATAATATGACCAAGGGAAAGTTTCTGTCCTTAAGAAAATTATGGGGCATTCCTAATGACCAGAGGACCACTTGGACTAATTCTTGTGATTTTTTGAATTATATTTTATTTATTAAAATTATTTTAAGTTCTGGAGTATTAATTAATTTAAAAATAGAATATAAGTTGAAAAATGAATTTTATAATTTTTAAAATTCTCTCTGATATCAAGGATTCCAGAAAACCAAATTTTACAATTTTCTGATTTTTCTTTGATTTATTATAATTATTTTAGTGAAAATGCTAGAAAATACATTTTTTTTAATTTTAAAATTACCCTAGGGCTTTAAAATTTAATATCTCATTAAATAGACCTGAGAAAAATATGGGGTTTGTTCCTAAGTGATTAAATTTCAAAATATGACATTTTGGTGAATTTTATTATTTTTGTGATTTTTTTATTTTTTAATTATTAAAATATTAAAATAATATTGAAAAATTAACTTTTTTTTAGAAAATTGAAATTTTAATTTTCTTAAATTCCCCGATATCGAGAGGCTCCAAAACCAATTTGGTGAATTTTTGAAAGGTATTTTGGAAGTTATGAATTTTTAAAGTTTAAAATGACTAAATGGCTTAATCAACCCATTTAGTAGAGGCTAACCAAGTCCAATCGACTTCAAATTTTTATGGTGGGTTCCTCTCGATCCTAAAGGTCAGTGGAGAATTGATTTCAAGTCAATTTGATGTATAGTTAGCTCTAATTAATTAGGGGTCTATTTTGGGTGTTTAAGCCAATTAGGGTTATTTTGAGTGAATTAACTCAAGCCTTATTTTTCCTAAGGTTCTCTGGTCATAAGGAATATCACCAAATTTTCCTAGAATTTATTTCACAACATGCTAATTTTTGGAATTAAAATATTCAAAACATACCACATGCATTTGAAAAATCAATAACTTTTCACAGAGATGGCTTCTGTCCTTGGAAAATTTAGGGAATGTTCCCAAGTTCGGAGGCTTCAAAAGCCCTATGGTCTCATGCCATGGTGAATTGTATGAATGCATGGAGAATTAAAACAATGCAGGGAGTAAATAATTAATTAAAAATAAAGTACTGGGCAAAATTAATTAATTTCTTTTCCACATTATTCTCCTCTGTTCACTGAGCAAGAGGGTATTTTTATTTTATTTTTGTGATTTTTCTACACAAAGATATGGATTTTTGAAGTTCTGGTATTTAAATAAATCGAAAAATCCCTAATTTCCTACTTATCCGAGTCGGCGCCTCGTCATCCTCGGCATCTCCGAACGACCACGCGGCGCGCTCCCATTCGACGCCGCCATCCGACTCGGCCGCCCGGCCCCGCGGTTCACGCACCATCCGCCGGTCCGACGCAATCCAAGCCGTCCATCCGATACACGCGCGATCCGACGGTTCTCGGTCATCGTCTACGACCGGTGCGATCCCGTGACCGTCCACACTCTAACCCTAAGAACTCACTCGATTCTCAATGGATTTTCATGTTCTTATGCTCTATGGATTCGTCTCGAAGAGACGAACACATCCATACTGTAAACATGCATTGAAATTTATTCAAATGAAATAGAGAATCTTTGTAAGCTCGGGAAGAAGAATGAGTTCATACCTTTGCTCGCAGAAGTGAAGCTTCGATCCGAGAGTTGTGTCACCTTCGATCGGGTCCAAGTAAGCTCCGGATGAAGTCCCTCGGCTCGGTGAATTGTCTAGCTATGAAAGTGACCACGCCCGATCACAAAGCTTGGAGGTCTGAGCAACCGGGTGGCCTCGGAGATGGGGCTTTCAGTGGGAAACTTCTTCCCTCGGTCCAGTGAAGGTGTAGGACCAATCAATTTGGGGATCGGCTCACCGCGAGGAGGTGTCCCGGTTTTTGGTGAAATTTCGCCGAGAAATCGGATTCTGTCAGCGGGGATTAGGGCAAATCGACACCTGGGATCAACCGCTCTAAGTATGGAGTAGGGTTTGGAACAATTTTGCGCGAGTTTCGGCAAGGTTTGTGCAACTCTCCTTCATGGCCGCGAGGGGGTCGGGTTTAAATAGAGGTGGCCGGAGAGCCTCGCGGGGATGGCCAAGGGTCGGGATCGCCGCTCCGGGCATGGGAAGAACAGCCTATGGTGGCCATCGGGCATGGGGCGCCACGAAGGTGGAATTCCAAGGTTCGGCTCCTCCCCATGTCTCCGGCATGGCGTTTTCCGGCGACCGTGGTGGCCGGCCGGCAGACATGGGTCACCCTCGTGTCCAGGTGGGTCGTGGCCGGGGTTTAGTGTAGTCAATTGGGCCTTGCCATGTGTAAAGGGGATGGCTTGGAATGGAATGGGGAAGAGGCCATTTTGGCTCCAAATGGGTCAACCCATCCTTTTGGGCTTGGTGCACCTCCCCATGGCTAGTTTGGGCTGAAGAGAAGGTGGTTTAGGTCAGCTTGATTAGTGGGGAAAGGTCACCATCCAAGTACAATTAGGCATAAGCATGGTTAAGGGGAATCATGGGAGTGGTTAATCACCTTTAGGAATTAAGGAAAGAGTCTCCTCCTTTTGCCCAAAATGGCATGGTGACATGTAAAGAGGCTCTCATGGCTTCCATGTGGCTCATGCATGGCTTCATGGCTTGTCTTTGGCTTGGGAAAAGTTGAGTCAATTTCATGGAAATGGATTTAAGAAAAATTTTGGTATTTTAGGGGTGATTTGGCATGAGACTTGATTTGGAATTATTTGATGATGTGATTAGAACTTAGGGAATGGCTTTGATTAAGTGGATGGCAAATGGAAATGTCATGTGAGCTTTAGAGTAAATTTTGGGCTCTTTGAGATGGTTTTAGATGGGCTTTTAAAATGGTTTAGGGAAGTGGGCTTTTGAATTTTAAAATGGATTTATGGATGGGAATTTTGTAAAGAGGTTGGGCCAAATAATTGTTGGGTTTAGCTCATAGATGTGTCATGAGTGACTTGGAGCAAATTGGGAGTGATTTGGGTTTGAATTGAGTTGAATTCGGGCTCCTTTGGTGAATGGGCCAATATAGGTCAAATTGGGCTAACTTGGGCCAATGTTGAGCTAGGGTTGAAATTGATGTAAAATTAATGTTGGGAAATGTTTATGGGAATGTTTCAAAGAGGTTTTGACTTTGGTTGGGTTTTGATTTTGAGGTTTGGGCCTATTTGGGTTAGGTTTGGGTTTGGGTCAAAATTGGGCTTTTTGATTTTGGGTTGAATTTGAGTGGGGTTTGGGTCAAAATCTTGGGCAAATCATGTTAGTGTTTTGTTTATGGGGATGTTAAGGAGGGTTTAGAAAAGATTTGGGGTTAATTGGAGTTGAATTGGGTGAGTTTGGGCTAAATTTGGGTCATGGGTCCAAATTGGGCTTTAAGGCCAAAAGTGAAATTGGATCCCAATGCCAATCAAATTGGGCTTGGATTTGGTCTAGATTGGTGTTGGGGATGTTGAATTGAAGTTTAGAATTGAATTGGACCAGAATTTGGGTCAATTGGGTAGGTTTGGTTTGACATTGGGTTAAAATGGGTCAAATTGGGGGTTTTGATAAAAGTGGGGTAAATTGACAAAATTGGCCCATGGTGTAGTTGAACAAAATGAAATTGGGAATATTTGGGATTTTCTAGAATTTTCTGGGAATTTCCTGAATTTTTGGATTTTTTGGCTAAGAGGGGCATTTTGGGTATTTGGAGGGTATTGGGAGGTATTTTTGGAATTTTTGGTATTTTTGGCTATGGATGATCAATTTGAGTAATGTGGGAATGTTTAGGATTAATTTTGAGGAATTTTGGGTAATTTAGGTGTTTTTGCAAATTTTGGGTGGTTTCACGGTTTTGAAGGTAAGCGAGTGTAGGGTTCCGGGGGTTAAAAATTGAAAATTTGTAAAATTGAAGATTGGGTGAATGTAAGTGGAATGAAATCATTTTGGTTGAGCCATGAAGCCATATCAAGCCCACATGAGCCATGAAAGGGACTCATTTGAGGCATCCACTATGTTGTTCCTAACCCTCTTACCAAGCGGCTTAGGGGTTAAGGACCATCCATGTGAATCACCTTCATAAGTCGGGAGGTCAAGTTAGGTATGGGTGTGTTTTTAGGAGGTGTGTGAAAGTGTAGTGTATAAGTGTAGTGTGTGTGTAAGTCAGCCTCCTCACCAGACCAGGCCACCCAAGGCAGTCCTAAGGCCAAAGAGTCCTATAGGAACTCATCCTTTAAACTTCCTCATTTGATTTCAACCCTCTAGGTGATTAGGGGTCTACAATCAAGTTTGTGGAGTTTGCAGGGAGTTAAGAAGTGGTTTGAATTTCTAAGTGGTGGGTCCCAATTCTAATCCTCTAAGATAGTCAAAGGAAAAAGCCTAAGGCTAGATCCTAAGTACTAAAGAGAAGAAGAGAAGACCTCATCAAAAATGAGGTCAACACCATATTCCAAAATCAAGTCACAACACGTGCCCTGGTATACTATAATAGCAATAGTTATATTCTCATCTCCTCAAAAAAATATCGTCATTGACATTCAAAACTACCAACTATCAAACAAATTTGGATAAAACTACCTCATGCAAGCCTCTTTCTCCCACATGAATTCTCTTTCTAATATGTGTTTCCACTGAACTTTAATCATAAGGATCCGCTTGCTTCTTAACCATCTCATATTAAAAGGTGAAATTCGCTTTGGTTCCTCTCTGTGTCAAGTTAGGTTGTATCCCAACCTCATTATCAGGAATACTATACCAACATCAAAAATCCAATTTCTTAAAATACATACATGAAAATATCAGGCACATCTGACATATGATCAAGTAGTAATAATTGATAAGCAGAATTAACAACCATATCAATCACCTCAAAAGGCTCAATGAATCTCGAACTCAACTTACCCACTCAACCACATCTATTCACCCATTTCATGTGATTGAATTCCAAAAATACAAAATCACCCACTATGTTTTGGGTCATAAAAATTCATATGTTTATCTTGTACCGCTCTCAATCTATGTTAAATTAGTATGATCTTTTAAGTTACATCTGTCGCAGCCAGAATGTCGTCGCCGCTGCCAATTCTTTTCGATGTCTTGTTGTTGGCTGATGTTGTTGTTTGTCGTTGATGAATCGCTACTTTGTTTTCTATTACATTACCCTTTTCTTGAAATAACTGTTTTCCTTACATCATGTAAATATTCTTGAGAAATGAGGGATCAGAGGAGAAGATAGGGTAAGTAGTAAAAAGAACAACCAAAATAAAAAAACATGGGGATATCCTCCTAGTGGAAAACGATGCAAAGAGAATTCCAAATTGTTTAATATTGGAGATACTTGTGTAAGTAAGACCAAATGAAAAACCTCATAACCAAATATTTAGGTATAATACCTTTCTAGGGTTCTTTCTCTCCTATAAGAGCTAAGCTCTTATAATTAATTTCATCTCAAGTACTTGAAACTACCTAAGAAAACTTCTGATTAATATTAAAGTTTGTTCTCACAAAATAAAATTGTTTTTATCTAGGAAAGGAATGTCAAAGTCCTATTTTATGAGTATTAGATCTCTAAGGATTTGATATTATCCTGCAGTTTGTTTCATTTTTGTCATTGAAAGTCGCTTTGTTTTGCTATTTTGGGGTTTATTTTGTTATTTTGTTTATTTTGACATTTTGTTTTGTTTTGTTGTTTTATTTATTTTTTCGTTTTGTTTTGTCGAGTCGGTTTTTTTATTTTGTCGTTTTGTTGTGTTGTTAGAGTTTGTTTTGTTGTTTTGTTTAAAAATATTTAGTTGAAATTCATCTTTTCGAGTCTTGAAGCTTTGTCCCAACAAAATAGAATTCGCTTATCCTAATAACATGTAAAGAAAATCTAAGATAACTTCCACCTTTTGTCATTAGCCGTATTGCAAAGAAAAGTTAACACACACACACACACACACACACACACACACACACACACATCACACATATATATATATATATATATATATATATATATATATATATATATATATATATATATATATATATATTAATTTATATTGTTGAATTTATAATTTTTAGAACACTCAGTCAAGATGATGCTGATGTAGCTTGATTGTTCGGAGTATGTGCTGAAGTCACTTCAGATCTACTCTAGTACTCGAGAGCATGATTGAAAAATTTCATCAATTTTTTTATATAAACACAAAAAAGACATAAGAAATACAAACACACACACACACACACACACACACACACACACAACTACCAATGTTCAATATAACATTTTAATGTTTTAAACATTAAATATAACATTTTTACCGCATTTTAACTTTTTAAATTTCAAATATAATATTTTTATTATTTTTCAATACAGCTACTCTCCATTACCGTCTACTGAATGCTTCGAGAGAAAATTTTATGTGGTTAAATAATTATATTTTAAATTTGAATTGGTAAAATGTTATATTGAATGCTTTATGTGCTTGGTATGTATAAAATCTTTTTTATTCTCATCCTGTTTTGTTTATTTTGATTTGAAATAAAATATATTTAGTATGTTTGATTAGATGTGACTGTTTTTTAAAATAAAAATATTTTAGAAAACATGTTTATTTATTTTTAAAACTAAAAAATAAAAAACATGTTCAAAACACATTCAAACAAATATATTTTTAAAAACAAAGAAAAAATAAAATAAAATAATTAAAATTAAAATTGATCCTAATATGATAAATCAAGCAAAAACAAAATGGTTGATGGATGCGACTTTAAGCTTTAAACTTCACATTCTACTTTTTTTTTTTTGGAGGACCAAAGTTATCTATTATTTAATGAAATTTGAACATAAAGTTATAACAGAATCCAATGAAAATATCCTAAAATCAATTCCAAGTACAACTAATTAATCAAACTTCATTTCTGCTATCCATGACAACCTCTTCCACCTTCCAACACGAGAAGAAGAAGAACATATGCACGCTTCATCTTCTCTCAGACTCAAAGGTCTTCCAAAGCTTAATCCATTCCTCCATGGCATCTGCCGCAAGCCCAAACACAGGATCAACAGGCCCCAGTTGTTCCCTCACCAAACCAGCTATTTGAACAACACAATCCTCCGCAGTTGTCAACGTTCTCGGCAGCTTCACAGACTGAAAGAACGGCACAATCTCCTCCATCAGTTTCACCCCTTCCCACTCTTTCTTCAGTGATTCCCAAGCATTACCTGAACCATTCCTCCACACATAAGGGAGTCCAGTCTTCACCCCAAGTCCCAGATGATCACAGACCACTTTGGCACACATCCCACACCATATGTCCTCCATTGTTTCCCACCTCTGCTTCCCCAACCCTTTCGGATGCAATGCCGGCACCAACACAGGCCCTAATACCCCTCGATCAAATCCAATGTTGATCCCGCTCACTGGCATCAATGCTCGTGAAGGCACTGTAATCACTGCATCTACATATCGCGTGTTCTTCTCATGAGGCTTTACAGCTCGAGTTGGGGCATCGTAGTCAGCAACATTAAGCCAAAGACCAGAAGATAACACGCACTGGACGCCGTTTCGCATGCTGAATGGGTATCCACGGACGAAGTCGGCGCCCTGTCGGAACGGATCGTAAAGCGTGTTGAAGAAGGATGGTGTGGCTGGTGTCTTGAGGTTCGTCAGGTGCTGCGCTACCGCATCAGTCAGATTGCCGCTATCATCTTTCAATGGAAGGCAATCATCATCAATCGATATGATGTATTTCTTGGTCGAAACAAGATAACCAAAATAGCGGCATGAATGGCCTGAAAATTTGATGGGACTGGAGCCGACGACTCTCTCGATGTCAGATTTGGTGTACAAATGGTAATCAAAGCCAGGAGGGATCTGAAGCTTAGCTTCCATGTCTGGGTCTTTGATGATTATGAGATGAAATCTAGAAAAGATGGTTCGCCATCCCTCAAAAAATGCAGTGAGATCTGGCCGAAGGGCAGCAATAACAATGTCGACCTCGTTGTCCTCGATCTCGAAGAACATTTTTGTTATTTGAAGCTTAACAGTTGGTTTGATTTGGACAAAAGTGGGCTATGTGTTTCTCCTAGAATCTTTCGGAGCACCCTGCAAACAGCCGATAAGAACAAGTAAGGTTTTGCCTTTTAGTTTATGTGTTATGTGGGTGATCAGGAGAAAAAAAAACTACATACTGGTAGGAAGGATGGGGATTAATATCTGCTTAATATTGAGCGACTCCACAAAAAGAATGATTTCCTCGTTACCAGTTGACATAAATAGCTTGAGGATTTTCTCGGTTAGTTTTCCTGCACTCAAGGTTTTCTGCAGCGCGCAAAGAGTATATGGTTAGCTGAGTTGAGTGGCTCTCAAGGCAGCAAGAACATAATTATCTGCTAATTACATGTATTGATGCAGGATGCTTAAGAGTTTTAAGATTTTTTTAGTACGACTATAGGATGCAATTAGAAATAAAAACATACAGGCCGAATCAAAATTAGCAGTTAAAAACCATCAAATTAAAAAGTTTGCATCCCTTTTGATAAAAATGATAATTTAAAGGTTGCCTACATAAAATTTTAACACAAAAATTCAAGGTCAATAAAATAACATATCGATCAAATATCAAACCGCAATAAAAAAATCAAGATTATTAAAAATTTTGACTAAGTTCGATAACATAGGCTGGCCACTGACTTAAATTATAAAGTAAAAAGAAATGAATGAAAGAAATAACTGAACTGTTAATCCAAGACTGATCCCGGTAAAAAGAGTGGACTTCCATTGTAAATTGTGGTCATCACTTGCAACAAAACTAGAGAACCAAGAGCACAAAAATAAGAGAGCCAACAGTGAATCAAATCGAACCAATATAGACATTAGGGCACACTCACTAAAACGGATCATCATCACAGCTTCATTAGATATTTCTAGAAAACAAACAATTATAAAATCATAAAATAATAAAAAAACCACTAAAGTAAAAGAAAAGTTCGTACTGTAAATTTGTTCGTCACAATGTCCCCATCTTGCATTTCTTATGAGTATAAATAGTGAGATTTTCATAAAGTACCTTCAGATTTTGTTTTTATATTAAAGATGGTTGGATAAATATATGTTAGTATGTGGAGTTGGTTGTGTCGATCAATTGTCATCTCCAAGCCTTTAATTTCATCGATCTACTAGGCAGCGAATTTGTCGTGGGGCAGTGCCCCCTAAAAAAAGAAAAAAAGTGTCTGTACATAACACCTCGGTGTTGTACCCCAACACTACATTATCAGTGTTGCAACACAACCTTAGCAGCACTACTCTTAGTAGAAAATCTGTGCTGAAACCCAAGAGCATGATGCCAGAGAGCCATATTAAAGCTCCCTAGCACTATTGTTGCAGCGCCACATCACTACATCACAGCGCTGTGAAACAAGAGTCCGTTTTAAACACTTCCTTTTGCGATTTTTGTGTGAGATTTTGAATCCTCTTGTGCAACGAGTAGAATGCCAGTATCCTTGTGTTAGAAGTGTTGAGAGGCTTGAGTTTGAAGTAATTTGTACCATTCTCCTCATTTTTCTTCATGATTTTTTTCTCGTTCTCGGATTTTACGCATTATACTTGTGTTTTATGTGCTTTCTTGTTTTTATTCACATTTGTTCAAAATTTTACTTCGGATCTCTTGAATTGGCTTCCACAATTTCCATCTCCCAGCAAGATATTCAGAAATAGGATTTTCAAATACTCTGGAAATTATACACAATATAAACATTTATGTGATTATTAAAAGAAAGTTTCTGCGTAGGCTACTTGCAGCTTATCAAGTTGGGAAGAGTATGTTACTGGAAAAACTAAAATAAGAATAATCTATGTTTATCATTATATCAACTGGCTGGCTATGCAATGGTGATAACATTGCTGCATCACACTACAGGATTACTGAATCTTCAGATACAAAATCTTCATAAATTTTGAAGCGAATATCAACTTTTAATTACAATGGTGCCATATAAGATTGCATACAATTTTATAACTAGAAGCATAACTATCATGCTGAAACATCCAAGTAGTAAAATATCACTGAAATGTAATGCACAAAGACAATATAGGGGTTTACAGTATTTTCAACAGCCTTAAACTTTTTTCACATAAATGGGGGTGCCATCATTAGGTTTTATACCAGTGTGATTGTGAAAAAAAAAATGAAAGATAATGATATGAAGCTGACCAGTGCAGGAGCAGATCAAATAGCATGGAGCAGATCAAATAGCACAAGCCAGAAATAAGCAAGCATGGATTTCTGACTTTGAATTATGTTGAGCTATATCCAGTTACAAGGCAACTGCAACGGCTATAATTTTGAGTAAAATGTTTCAAGGAATTACCGTAAACTGAACTGTATTTTGAGTTTGAATCAATGGATATGCCCATAGACACTTGATTCTTGGAGCTATTTTAAAATTGATGTTCACTTTGGCCCGTCAATGTTGGCTAAGCTAAATCAAACATCGATAATTCAAAATTTTTACAATAGATTTGAAGGACTCTTAATCGAGGTTACAAATATTCATTTTAACCTTTCTTCAAAGGTGCGATTAATCAACACCATATTTTGATGTTCAGAGTAAATTATGGGCAATACAGCCCTAATCACTGCTCCAAGCATTTTGAATAGACGAGTGAATAGAAAATAAAGTTACGGATGAACAACCCATGACCTGCTGCCAC
Source organism: Papilionanthe hookeriana x Papilionanthe teres (assembly GCA_022702705.1). Lineage (NCBI taxonomy): Eukaryota > Viridiplantae > Streptophyta > Magnoliopsida > Asparagales > Orchidaceae > Papilionanthe > Papilionanthe hookeriana x Papilionanthe teres. The sequence continues at coordinate 59,127,598 of CM040421.1, read as the reverse complement.
AAATAACCCAGCCAACAGTAGTTGAACACAAGCAACTCTGCCAACAGTAAATAATGTTCCCAGTAATGTAACAGCCAGCACATTGAAAATTTCTCAAGTACAGTGCTTGACTGCAGCGCAAGTGGACTAATGATGAACAAAAAAGAAAACATTTTCATTACAACAACAACAAGACAACAAAGCCTTAATCCCACTAAGTGGGGTCGCTACATGAATCATTTTCCTTAGTGCCATATTTTCATTTAATTCTAATAAATTAAGGTCATTTTTCATACAATAAGCCCAAGCCTTCCTATGTCTACCTCTGCCTTTCTTAACTTAATTCGAATCTAAAACATCTACTCTCCTAATCAGATCATCAGATGGTAGACGTTTAATGTGACCAAACCATCTAAGGCGACTCTCTCTAATTTCATCCGTCATTGGAGCTACACCAACCCTATCACAGATATATTCATTTCGGAATTATGTTAAAGAAATCATTTTCATTGCGATGAAAAATTTCATCGGGACTATGGTGGATGTTGGATGTTGGATGAACAGAAAAAAAGTACCTTCATTATGATGAAAAATTTCATCGGGGCTATCCATGCAAAGCTAAACCTTTCATAGATAAAGAGGCTGGCGTGTTGATGACTGAGATTCCAGGAAATAAGTTTTAATGCATTGGCAGGCCATCACATGCCAAGAGCATTACTATCGCAAGGGATTATCAAGGGTTCACCAAGTAAAATTTGGATTGATAGTGGATCGACACAATATATCATCCATACTATTGGTCCAACAATTGGTTATACCAATGGTTCGAACAATGTTTTTTGCTAAGTGATGGTAAATAAGAATGAAACATTGGAATATTTAGGCTTATACACACAAGTTTCAATATGCATACAAAATCACCTGTTCTATATTGATTCCCACCTCATTCAAATGCGAGAACAAGATGCGGTATTAGGCATTCAATGGCTGGAGTTCCTTAGTCCAAATATCGACTATTACAAATAATTAACTATGGACTTTTGTTGGGAAGGCAAAACGGTAAGGCTGTCTATTGAACAAAACTCAACAGTGCACTATAACATTGCAATAATTTCAACAGCAACTAAAAACGTATACTTTGGCTTATTGTTTCACCGGATTGCATGACTTGACAACAAAGTTCCTGGGTAATTTACTAGTTTGCCGACGGCAATCCATCATATTAATCCAACTCCAAGTTGAATAGCGGGTCACCACATACCACCTTGATTGAGTACAAAGTCGATTAATGTTCACCATTTATAAGTATCCATACTCGACATTACAGTATAAAATTGCAATTTCAACAGCAACTAAAAACGTACTTCTTGTTTTCACTGGATTGCATGACTCAACAACAAAGTTCCTGGGTAATTTACAAGCTTGCCCACGGCAATCCATGATATTAGTCAAACTCCATGTTGAATAGTGGATCACCGCATACCACTTGTATTGAGTTCAATATCGATTAATATTCACCCTTTACATGTATCCATATTTTCAAGAAACAAAAACTGATAAAATGATAAAAAAGATGTTAAATGTCGTAATAATAACAGAGAGTACAAGCTCTCTCTTCTTTGGTCTTTACACTTAAAGATGGGATGTGGCAGTTTTGCACTGATCATTGTGCACATAATTGGAGCCATTTTTTATGCCTATGGGGAAAGAGTTGCTTGACGAATTGCATGCATGTCAATATTTTCTAAATTAGATTTACGTTCAGGATAATATCAAACATATGCAAGAGGACGATGGGTTTAAAACAGCCTTTTATATACATGTTGAACATTATGAGTTTGCCGTTGTGCCTTCTAGATTGATAAATGAACCAACTACATTTCAATGCTTGACGACTGGTAACCTAAATCCATATTTGCAACATTTTCCTGAGCATTTTTTGACAATATTTTGGTCCACAGCTTAATAATAGAGGACCACACCACTCGCATTCACATGGTATTGAATGCATTCAAAGAACAAGTGTTGTTTATTAAATCATCCAAATGTGTTTTTGTTCGAGCAAATCAACTATATGAGCCACATTATTTCAACACAAGGTGTGAAAGTAGATCCAGCCAAAATAGAGGTTGTGCACGCACGACAGATGCCTAAATCAATTAAATAAAACCAAAGTTTCCTAGACCGCATGAGATATTACTGTAAATTTGTCCATCATTATGCTTGCATTACACAGCTTTCTTAGAAGGTGATAAATTCATACTGACAATCAAGACATAAGTGGCATTCTAGGCTTTTAAGATAACCATGACTTCATTATTCGCATCTATGAACTTTCCTTTATCATTCACAATTGGAAAGGGATGCCTTTGACATTGCCATAGGAATACTGATGTTACAATATTCTCACACATTAGCCTATTTTGGTAAAATAATTATGACTATTTATGCAAAAAATATTCAGCATATACTGAGGAAATTAATGATATTATAGAAACAATGGTTGTTAGTGACAGCTTACAAGGGAATAAATTTATCATTAAAAAGAACAACAATCTATTGTGGAGTTGATGCAACAGGTAAACCAAAGGCTGAAAAACCAATGTTATTATTATTATTATTATTATTATTATTATTATTAAGTTTTTCATTACACCATTGAAGACAATACATGTGCTTCTAACAAAGTCTCAAATGCATTATCAAGGAAAAATAACACAAAAACATACACAATTAGTCAAATTGAGGACCTTGTACCAGAACAAGGCAATCGATTAATGTCACACACAACAAACTACTTTGATAAATAAAATCTGTGCAGCAAAAAACAGCAATGGTGAAACAACTATAATAGTTATACCTTGCAATAGAAAGGGAACCAGATGATTTCACTGATCAAGTATACAAAACGGACTAGTATATTTTAAACATCGAATCTGGCTTGCCACAACTTCTGGTTTGAAAATTGTGATCCTGACTGAGCTTCATTGCAGCCCCACTGGGGATCAACAAAGAATATGCAGAAAGCATAGATAACAGCCTAATTCTATTGACTAAATAAGAAAAAGGATGCTCAGCAACTTTTCAAAAGTTGTAATATAAGTCAACAATCTAAATATGATAGTTAACAACTGACTACATTATTACAATCTTTATCCATTCCTCAGGTAAGATTGGAAGAAATTGCATTGAACTTCATTATGAATTTATTAAAACCATATGGAAATATAGTGATTTTAGTGGTGATTGGTAATTTTTGAAATATGTGCATTGTTAGCTTATTTTGTGTCATCTTTCAGCATAAGCAGTAGTAACAAAATTTGTGTCAGATATATGTAAAATATGTGCGTTGTTAGTTTATTTGTGTCATCTTTCGCATAAGCATAGTAACAATATTGTGTCAGATATATGTAAAAAATATGTGCATTTTTAGCTTATTTGTGTCATCTTTCAGCATAAGTAGTAGTAACAATATTTGTGTCAGATATACTTAAATTACATGGCATTTTCTGCACAATTGTTTCTGACCGTGGCCCAACTTTTCTGTGCGCTTTCAGGACAAAATTATTTCACTCAAGCGTCACTACTTAGAACAATAATATTAACATCACTCAAAGTCAGAAGGCCAAACAGAAGCCACAAACATGACATGAGCAATATTTTCAAAGCTTCGTTATGGATACCTTGTAAAAAAAGAGTGAAATTAAGACAATGGACTAATTTCCCATAACACTTCTACCCACATCATTGGGTGTATCTCCATTTCAAGTCATTTATGATGGAGCAACACCTCTATTAATCCAGCTAATTCCTAGAGCTCCAATATTGATGCAATAGAAATTTTACTTTATAGAATGGATAAATGCTACAATAGTCAATAACAAATCCACCGCATACTCAAAATAGGATGAAAGAAATGGCAAATATAAAATGAGAGAAGAACATTAGCAGCAGGTGATTTAATTCTGGTTAAACTATAACTTTATCACCAAACATCCGTAATAGAACCGCCCTTCAACAAATTCAATGGCAGATATGACGAAATATTTTGGATAACAGCATGAGTAGGAACATTGGTTAACAAACTTAATATACTAGATTGCCAAAAGACATCCGATATTTCATCCATCACACCATAGACTTTTAAAGAGGATTTTACATTGCAGCCTGCACTAGTATGCCCAAAATCCATACTTAACAAGCAAACTATACTCGAAGAAGAGGGCCCAAATAAACAAATACTAGTCCCATAGCAAGCGAATATGCCAAGGGATGCTTCATGAATTTCTGTGGATTAAATGTAAACTTTTTATCTTGATTTTGACTTTGAGGACAAGGTTAAGCTTGGAAGGAGAAATAATGATATGAATCCAACCAACGCAGAAAAAGAAGGAAGAACGCAAGCAAGAAATAAGCCTAGATAAGTATCTCGCTTTGAATCCAGCTGAGCTATCTCCAGTTCGAATGTAGTTATATTGACAGTAATTGTATGTAATATGTTCTTAAAAAAGAACTATTGTAAACCGAACATCATTCAGTAGAGATTATTATAGTTCAGATAGTTGTAACTAATAATAGTTGTCATATGCACACATAACTCCTGCAACCTTTTTTGAAAACTATAAATAAAGGGCACTAGCTGGCTGGGTAGCAAGGAGAATTTTTCCCGGCTCCTCCATTTCTTTTTAATTCTTCAAGTTCCAACTCCACATTTGGAGAGCCAAGCAGCGTGGATTGCTTGTTCTTGGGATAAAAATCCCATCAGAATAGGTTTGTTAGACTCCACAACAATTATCATGATCAAAGTCACAACAAAGGCACTTGGACAGGACATCAATTGAGAAAACCTTTATAAAATTCTTGCAGTGTGTGCTGTCTGTTGATCATCTTTCCATTTTATTTGTTCGCAATAATTGAATTGCATCTTGCTTAATTCTCATGAACCATTCATTGTGATTTTACTGAAGACCCTGAAACCAAAATTTCAAGATTTCAAACTGGTTTGCAGGTTGACATTAAGTATGAATTGTTAACTTCTAAATCTATTCTCTTGGGGATGCTTTTGACCTTGTCGTTCAAGTTGAACAACCTCAAAAAGCCCTAAAGCCTGGGTGGGCAAAACATATATGTCAGCCACACAACATTGCTTGTTTCTATGCATCAAGTTAATTACAATGATATGAATTGGCTTGATGTCTTTCCCATAGATGTTGCCCACATTCTACTTGAACCTTGGTTACGGACACTCCAACAGTTATGTAATGTTTATGGTAGCTTGATGGTGAAGGGCAGTAACATGATTAGCATTGCCTTGGGTGGTAGTGAAAGATTTATGAGGTTAGTGGGAAAACGAGGCTTTGGAGTTTTGATAGATTTGACAATGCAACTTTTAGACTTCGAAAAAATAAATTTTTTTCTTAGAGAAAAATAATAAGAAACTCCAAAATCAAATGTTTGGGATGTTAGGGAACTACGGAGATGTTATTATGGGTTTTGGAATAGCAATTAAAGAGTAATAATTTTTTATATCTATTGCTTACAACAAAGAAATGTCTCCCTATATTGAGTTCTTGACTTGAAAATTTTTGGGTTGGCGAGTAATTGAGGCCTTAGGAAGGTGTAGGCTAACGGGGGAATATGTAGGAGAGTTTTGAAGGGGTTGAGGGAGACTGTGTTTTACAATTACCAGTCGTATGTGGAGAAAAGGAAATTGTTAGGAGAGAGAACTCAGAAGAAGGAAAACATAATTAAGACCTCGCCAAAGCTCTAAAGGATTGTCACCAAGCTTCTTCAGGAGAATTTATCTCCTGAAATCAAAGTATAAAGTAAAGTCCTATTTATAAGCCTTAGCTAATCCTAGCAAAATTTGGAAAGTCTATAACCCAAAAAACGCCTGTTAAATGAATTGATGCAATCCTATTGTAGAAGGAAAAAAAAACAAGCAATATTACAAAATTTAAAGCTTCTAAAAGCAACAAAATTAGATCATGGGCTAGCTTATAGAGTTATGCAAAATGAATAGCTCAAATCTTAATATAGTTAATTTTTGACATTTTCCTTGGCCTTTCTCCTGGTGGTGTATCAAAAAGACACATTTATAGAATCAAACGCAGGCAAATTGTTCTAAACCTTGCTAAGCCAAAGAAAGTTTCCCCACAAAAACTTAGAGATTCTTCTACTCCAACTAAAAAAAAATTCCTAGGAGTCATTTGCCGAAAAGAATTCAAGCAAAAGCTTTATATAAAGCCTCAATTGTCTTGGCCTTGTCGAATCAATCCAAACCTGGACCACTTTCCACAAGATAACCAGGCTTCCAACAAAGTTACATGAAATCTACCTCGAGGAACTTAGAAATGAACTACAAACAGAGGCATCCAATATGACATTGATCTCGTGGCCTAGTAATAGCTTCTCAAGCATCCCATCATCAAATAAACCTGATAGAACATGTTGAGCTAAATGCAAATTGTTAGCTAAATGATTCATTCAAGAAAGTATATCCACATGAAGTGTCCCATCCTTTTTAACCCATAAGAAAGATGCCAAATGGCATATAAGTGTAGGTAATCATGCCATTAATAAGATAATTATCAAATAAAAATTTCTATTACCCGGACTTGATGGCATACTCAACGCGATGGCAAAAGTAGTTATCTTTTCTAAGATAGATCTATGAAGTCAATATCATCAAATTTGCAAGTGTGAAGGTGATGAAATAAAGAGACCATTACAAGTGGATGGTGATGTCCTTAGTCCTATCCAATGCTTCGATTAACTCTGTACAAAAGATCATGCATATATTATGCACATTAATCGAGAAATTCTTAGTTATGTACTTGTTGACAGCCTCATTTTTATTTGAACCAAGAACAACCATATTCATCATTGCATTAAGATTTTGAGGCGCTGCTCCACAAAAACTTCTATATTCACATGAAGAAGTGCTCATTGACGATAAGTTTCTAGAGATTTATTATTTATTTCCCTGATATCTCTATCAATCATTCTACAGAAGTTTCATCAATGAATTCACCAATATAGACCCAATCATCTAGTGTATGAAACAAGTAAAATTTTGTTGGACTCAGTTAAACTCTAAAGGCTTCACCAAAATTAAGGAATGACTGAAAACTTTGTCAAAGCAAAAATTTCTCAATTTTAGCAAAAGGCCTTTGAGTTTTCTTTATTGCCTCTGACATAGGCATTTTCAATGTTTTCAAGTAGGAGGATCATTGTATTGCATTCTTTGGTGAGATAATTAAACGAGAAAATATAGTGTTACTCAACATATAACCATAAATTCTACACCATTGTGCAAGCCCTTTGATAGTTTCATCAATATTTACTTTTCTAGAAGCTTGTAATTTTACTCTAATCATGAAGTTTTTAAGTATCTAAATGCTTACAAGAAACTTAGTGCCTAATGCCTAATGGATTTAATTTCTTCAAAGTGCATTTTCATTCTTAAGCATAATATAGTTCCTAAGAACACAGTTGTCGACACCTTAAATTGCATATGTGTGATACAAGCTACAAATATTAAAATCATCAAATTTGAAAATATCAAAAGGGACTACTCAAACTGCAAAGTCTTCTTTCAAATCTATAAATTCTCAAATTCCAAGTCTCCTACCCCCAATATTAATTTTCAAATATGAGATGACTTTCAATGAACCCAACTCTATGTCCTTCATCTCTCAGAAATTTCATGATGATTTGCATTAAGGTGAAGTGCTTGGCACTTTGATTGCAACAAGATGATTGATTGTCTTGACAACAATAACTTCTTTTGCGCCTTAGAAAGAATGTTGTATAAATTATTGCAAAATGGCACATTTGTCAAGTCGCAATGGGAGGCAACCATATGACTGGTTTATATACACACTATCCATTCCAATAGACCTTGAGAAAATCCAAGTATGAATTGTGTTCTAAGATTACCCTATACATCTTAGAAATACAAATCCACCCAAGTATTTGTTGATAGATTATTCAAGATAGCATATTTCATTTCATGTAATTAGATCTATGATGCATCGCATGCTGATTCTCTTTTATTTAGACGAAATGTATGTCTTTATGGATAGCCTAAAACTACAGTCTCTAATTGGGACACTCTGATTCACAAGTCATTTCTGAAAGATACTCTACAAGAAATTTTAAACCTAACTCCTGTTCTCCATAACTTCTCACCCACAAAAAGTCTAACTGAGGGTGTGAATAATAATTTAGATAATTTAC